>JBAMNC010000034.1:1305000-1525000 GCA_037902135.1 Cetoscarus ocellatus | reverse complement strand
AATTTAAAATGTGTTGTGCTTTCTTCCCTTCACTGGCTTACAGTTAGGTTCAGGATTCATTTTAAATTCTTCTATTAGTTTTTAAGTCACTGAATGGGCTGGCCCCAGAATACCTTTCTGACCTTATTAAGGTACATCAGCCCTCCAGAGCTCTTAGGTCAGGGGATCAGGTGCTCGTGGATGTTCCTCCATATTTCTTAAAAACTAAAGGAGATCGAGCTTTCGCATTTACGGCTCCCACTTCGTGGAACACGACCCTTCAATGTGGGAACTGCAGATAGCCCCTCAACTTTTAAATCCCTGCTTAAGACGCACTTGTTCACTTTGGCCTTTGGCGGAGTATAGCCCCCTTTTATTGGGTCTTTGATTTGGTATGTTTCTATCTGTGTTGCTCTGCTTTTATTGGTTTTTATTGTTACTACGGCTTTTATTGTTTTTTTTAATTGTTTTCTGCCTATTTTACTGTAAAGCACTTTGGTAGACCAATGGCTGTCTTAAATGTGCTATATAAATAAAGCTGACGTTGACATGGACATTGATCCTATCTGAGAGTGAATTTAAAGTTTTAAAAGACAAAGAAAAACAGTTCACCCTCTTGGGCACAAGTGTCCTTATTAAACCTAATGGCAAGTTATACAGGTTTTTCTTAGAGATGACACATAATGCAAAATACTCACTTTGATGGTTTTTAATGCAAAAATACGTGTCAATGGCCAGTCAAGATAAGAGGAAATTCCTCCCCTACGCTGTTGCTTGCTCCACTGCTCTGAAAATGTTTGAAAGAACAATCTAACTGAAAACTTTCCCCTTATGATGTAATTTTAAGATGTTCTGCCTCCTCCTGATGGGAGACATTCCCTGAGCAAGGTGTTGAGCAAATCTACCCACAGTAAACATTAGAGTACAGTGCTGTAAAACCAGATCCACATCCATTTCTTAAGAAGGGTGGAGTCAGACACATTTAATGAGATTTACACTAAAATGACTATACTGGGCAGGGCTGAAGCAAAAGGACAACAGGAATGCCAAAATCCAATGTCTGAGTGGACTTTTGAACAAGAAACTTTTATACCAAATTTTGGAGACATCTGGAATGAGTGTGTTAAGAAGGAATAAAATGTGAGACCTTTAAATCTTCTGTTCGATGTTGTTATGGTGGTCCAAATAGGGCAGCACATTTGGTTGTCCCAGATTTTAAAATTGGTATTCTCTGGTGGCCACATTTATCTGTTGAGACGTTGACACTTTTCTGCACTCAGTCAAATTGTGGTCTAATCATGATGACAGCAGTTCTTCTATTTCAGGCACATTGCATAATTCCTATGGACCCAGTCTCCGGGGACAATGAATATCCACATCAAATTACAAATATTACATCATGGTGACCTGGTAACTTGTTGAGGATTTTACTCAAGCTCAACAACAAACCGACACTTGGACAATTGTCAACTAGTGCAACTGACAACTTTCTAAAGGTCCCATGTCCTGCAGAAACAAATTTCTTTGCTTTTTATGTTGTTAGAGGGGGATTAGAGAGCAGAAGAACATGACTCATGTTACTAAACTCTTAGTTAACCGAGAAAGGTGCTATGGCTCTTGAAAGAAATTGTCCCTTAAAATACTCATTTTACTCGTTTTCCTCTCATCGCAGGCTTGTAACCCCACCTCCCATCAGCCAGTCAGCGCAGACCTCATTATCATGGCCTCCTGTAGCCTCCCTACTCCCTCATATCCAAGTGTTTCTGAAGGGGTAGAGGGAGGGAAAAAGAGCTTCATCTAAAACTCAAAAGAGACAAAAACTATTATTTTTTTTTAAATTAACTTAAATCCTTGCTTGATAGTTACCCAACACATGATGCAAATGGTCACAACACAACAGGATGTGGACCTTAAAAGTAAAGTGGCAGGTCTGTTTGTTGATTTAGTACATTTACAAATCAACAATTCAGAAAGCTAGCACAACAAACAGGCAATTGAATTTGTGTGTAAGATAAAATATGTCATATTTTCACCATAGTAATAGTTTTAGAGTTTATCTAACATTACATCAGTAAGCAATGAGAATAACATCTCTCTGTGCATTCACTTATTAGCGCTGTTGCAGCAGGCAACAGTTTCCTACTTGGAAATGCCAGTAACTTTACGGCACAAGCCCACACACTAACCTCCAGCTAAAAAGAGGTTTGCTAGCTTGTCTTGGCACTGTTGCAATGACTGAGGTGGATAAAGAGTAAAAAACGTGAGGAAGGCCAGACACAAAGTTGAACTGGAGTAACTTTTGGACAGGCTTTCACAAGTTAGCAAGAGCTTTGTGAAACACTGTGCTGTCCAACACAACTATGCCGACAGAGGGTCAGGAAGTATGTATTTACTTTACTTGAAAACAGTTTGTCAACCATGGACAGTAAACACCAGCAGCGTTAAATGTGTTCAAAGTCTGGCAATCTCACCGTAGCTTTATGGGTGAAGTGGTTCCTTGGCTCTTGCAGTTTCTTCTCTGGGGACAAACTGCTTGTCATCAAGTAGATGTGGTCTGCAGTTTTGGCCACCCTGTCACATATCTGTGTGGGTATATCATATTCAAACTAACTCAAAGCCAGAGGCACTTGTTTTATTTGGTTTTCATGGGACAAGTTGATTGTTGCCATAGAAACAGTCTTATGTCAAAATCTGCTCTGTATGGAGACAGGAACTGTTACTGGAACCTTCTGACCTGCTGTTGTACTTTATTCATGTTTTGTGCAGCTTACATTTGATGGATCATAGCCATTTTTAATTGACGACCCCTTTTAATAAAATCTGCACCTCAGTAGTTTTAAGTTTACTGCTTCAGCACCCTATATCCTAATCCTATAAAAGCAGTTTCATTTAATAGGATCTCAATTAAAACACGAAAGCAGTGAAAGTTGGTGGAGCTGATCAGCAGGTCTCAACAACTCATCTTTGGTCATTGTTTTAATTGAGAGCCCCCTAACAGCATAATTTACCTACCTGTCTAGTTAAAGCCCTATTTTGTATGCACGTTTTGTTTTCCTGTGGTCTGTCTACACTGTGTCAGTCCCCCTTTTGGTTGCTTGATCTTTCAAAAAAATGTTTGAACAGTTTTTAATTTTTTACCTGTTGATGTCATTGGGGGATATGCCACCTGCCCTAGATTAGAGACACTCCCTGAGCCAGGTGCTGTTCAGCCTACAGCCAGCTGGAAGGAACATAGGATCTCCTCTTGCTGTCCGTCCCAGAGGTCAGAGCTGAACTGGGAAAAAGGCATTTACATTTGCTACTCCTTTTACTTGGAATGAACTGCAAAAAGACCTGAAACTCAATACACTGGTTTTACTGGACACTTTCAAGAGGATGGTACATGACTTGGAAGCAGGGGCATCTGGCTGCAGATGTTTGCCTTCAACATTTTTGTCATAGTCCATTTTCATAGATAATTGTTATTGACTTTATTTGTATTTCAGGTGCTATGCATTTTATTTGAATGAATGGCTGTTTGTTGTTGTTGTTGCCAGGACACTCTTGAAAAAGACATGTTTAATCTCTTTTTTTCCTGGTTGATTAAAGGCTAAATAAATAAGATAAAATAGAATAGTGTCTGTGCAGCCACAGTAAACATAAGGGCTGTAAAGTTAAAGCCACATTCACTGCTTGACAGGGGTTAGGTCAGACATACCATTGCTTTCTCTGAGCATGCCTAAAATCAAAATCTAATTTGATAGCAGACTTTTAGGTCATAAACTTCAACAATAGTTCTTTGGGATAACTGGGACCAGTGTCAACCTGTTGACAAGATGCACGAGTAGATGAAACCCTCAAGACGAAAGATGACTTGATGATGTGAACCACTAAGTCCCCTATATTTATTTACTTACATAAAGAGAAATAAAAAAAAGTACATTAAGTTGAATTTAAACATCCTGTGAATCATCCATAGCCTAAAGACATGCTGAATGACACATAAAGAAGACTGAGACATGCCATGTCCCTGCTCAGATGTCATCATACAGGACAGGAGATCTTAAAACACAGAAACAACACAAACAGACTTGTGCACGAACTTCACCGTCCTCTCAGCGATCGGCAGGATTATGAAGTCTTGTTGACTTGTTTCTGTGCTTTAGCCTTTGGTAGAGTGAAACTAGGTCAGACCTGTCTGCCAGTCACAAAACATCCCACAGAATGACAACTGTATCTCTGCTCCTCTGTCACACTCGCACGCTCCCTCGCCTGCGGACAATGTACAGATGTAATTACAGATATTCCTGGATGTTATTTATTCTCCATACCTCTAAAAGATGCCTTTGATAAATGCTGCCATAAATATCTTTGGATAATCCTGAAGTGAGCTCTGCACACATGACGCTCGCAGTCGAGAGGAATAAAAGGGCGATTATCAAAAGATTAACAGCAACCATTGTAAATCAAAATGACAGGTGTATACAACTGTACAAAGAAATCTAAACTTCATTTACATCTTCTTGATCATTTTCAATACTCATGTCGCTCTCTATAAATCACTCTTTTTACTCTTCTCTGATTCTAAAGTGACAGCAAAGGCCTGAAAAAAATGGAGTTAAATTGAAAGTAAAAAGATTTGTTGAACTGGTTGTGTCTGCGTTTTTACACCCTGCAACATCCATTTAGGTGCTAAACCTGCTTTTAAGGTGAAAAGCAGAGAGTGACAGGAACAAGAGAAGAAGAGAGGTGAAGAGGAAAAGGTGAGAAAAGGAAAAAGAAGGTACGATGTTTAAGAGACAGAAATAGACTGTGTGAACATTTAGATGGAGTTTTTTTTTACCTTAGGGAGATATGAGTGAAGAGGGAATATTAGGGGAAATAAAAAGGGACAAAAAAAGAGAAAATAGGTTGATCATTAGTGTAACACATCAAAAAACATAAAGACATAATGAGACAGCATACTAAAGAGAAAGAAATGCAGTCAGCAGCTGAAGTAGCCTCTGAAAACCAGGAAGGGTGTGTTCACTCACTAATGACGGCCCTTCATTAACCGAACCAACGCTATTTCCCAGAAGGCACTGTGTTTACACTTCCTGTTGCTGATAAAAGGGGAGAAGTGAGACCCTGCCCACTAAGGACGGAAATGTGAGTTCAAAAAATGCCCTTTTAGGGAAAATGCCCCCAAAGGTCTTGTCATCACCAGACTAATTGAATGTGTTTGCGAGGAACTGCGTCATAGGATGTTGGAGTAAGCAGGTGAGTCAAACTGTGGCTCAAGATTTTTGGTGTTGGTCACAGGATTCCAGTATTTTACAGTCATGTCTCATGACTTTTACCTATATTTGCCCTATCATAGACCTGACACGTCAGATGGACTGTGCCAATATCCTTGGGATATATTTTAAGACACCTGAGCAACATTACATGGTGTTTGGGACAGGGAGGACTTTAGAAGAAAAACTGGAAGGTGATTTAACAAATGTTACATTAATCCCAGGCCAGTTAGAGGCTTTCAGCCATTTTTCTCTTTCAGCACAGCTAAACCACACTTAAAGCTACCGCCTCTTTGCACCAAAAAGGAACGTCATAAGCCCATATGAGCCTGAAGCTTCACAAGATGCATCTGCCTGATGACAGACATAATACCTGGCAAATCTGACTGCTTTGCAAAATAATAAAATCATCTTATCTTTCACACAAATTACCACATCAGGATTCTGGTCTAAGTTTCTATTTGGAAAAGTAACTATGAGTCTTGATAATAGTGCAGTTTCAAGATGAAAAGCATCAAATTTGGAAACAAGGAGCAAGGGGCATAATGGGTGAACAGTCCCTGTCCTTGTGCCACCATCAGAGGCAGTGGCATTATAAAGGTGTGCATGTCTCATTGTGTTCATGAGGGCTTTCCACTGTGCCATGCTCTTTTGTGCTTCTACAGCACAGTAACGCAATGGAAATTTACAGTGAGGGACAATATCATGGCATGGTGAATCAATAAAAATGTTTAATGGTGTAATGTCAGCAGAGCTTTCTGACAAACCTGTTGTAGAGATGCACTGTGACAGCACCCTCTCAAACTACTATTTTTTTTTTAAAAAGTTACAAGTTGTCACTGGAACAGGCCTGTGAAAAGATTGATGATTAAAATGTTGATGTTATATTTCATCCATAGTAACCGGACCAATTGGTGAATTTAAACCATGCAGTTTTGAGAGTTATCCAGGACATGAGCATCTGTACATTTAAAAACAAATTTGAATATAGCCTACACTGTAGCTTTTAATTACAAAGGGGTCTAATTCCTCATTAACTTTATAGATCTGAATCAGCACATTATTTAACAATGAAAAAAGCATTTTGTTGATAGCCTTCCTAAATTTGAAAAAGCTTTTTGCAGATTGGAGTCCAAGTAAAACAATGTGCAAAAAATAATTTGGTGAAAGTACTTTACATGAAAATGATCAATTATTACGCTACCGTGAGCACTAGAGTAATTTCTGTAGGTTTTATGTTTCTGTAGCATTTAAAACAGACATCTAGCTGTGGCATAACTAAACGGTGCATTGCTGAGTTAGCCGTTGTTCAACATTAATAACTATAGATCATAACAACAGTGTAACACAAGGGGAGAAAATTATGTATTCATATGCATGCAATGGTGAACAGACTTTAATTATGAACATTTATGGTACCAAAGAGAGCAGAAACAGGTGTAATGTGAACAAGCAGAGAACAGAGCAGGTGTTGAGGTGGTTGAGCAGCACTAGCTCGCAATATCTAACAAAGTTTTGTTGCAGAAGATAATCATGTTTTTCTATTGTCCTGTTAAAAATTATGATAGCTTTGGGTCACAGAGTCATATAAACATACAGGCTATAGCTGAACTGTGTGTTTTTAATCTTATTATCTTGTATCAATAGGTTAACACACCACAACTCTTACTCCCACAAGGCCTACTATATTTCCCTTGTGTGTGCAGGAGAGCAGAGGAAGATGCTTGTATTAGGTACAGTGTGTAAAGGTTATTGGAGCAGAGATAGATCTTTTTATAAATCACTGTTCAGAAGTTCTAAATAAGTTTGAGCTTACACTAAAGTCAGTGAACAGCCATGTTTCTCCAAGCCTGCCTGCTTTTTAGTGCACAAAGTTGTGTAAAGATGTTGAGGTTTGTTCATCTTAAAAGCCCTTTTAAGATGAAACAATTGGAGATTTTTGTTGTTAAAAATTTATAAGAAGTATTCTGTATTTGTTTTCTAAATTGACAGCACTTTAGCTGAGCTGTCTACCAACAATTATTAATGACACAGTGATGTGATAAAGTAGGCTATTACAGGCAATAAGCTGGCTCCTTTTCTTGTTTCTGTTGGGGAGACAGTGGACTAAATGTCCTCACAAGCTGGAACTTCTGCAATAGAAACCAACAGCATATTGACCCATCTTAACAACAGATAAAACGGAGTGTATGGTTTTTAAAATAATATGAATATAATATGGGACAACTACTCAGACTTGCATCAAGCTACAACTATACACTGCCTAGAGAGTTAGAGAAACAAGCCCTTTTCATGATGTTGTATGACACAAAGCTATGTAAAAAACCTTATTAGCAGCCTCACAGAAAATAGACATGTTCACCTAAAAATGTGTGTATTTTTCCTGCTTAAGACAACCAAAAACAAGAATTAACTAACATAACAGACAGTTAGAAAAGGTATTAATGTTTAAAGGAATTTAACCTTGCACCCTTTTTCCCCATGGTTTTTTCCCCAAAGCCATCACTAAAGCTCAAGCTGTGTGCTTGTCTTTGCAGTTGTTAATGGTGATGCCACCAAAAACAAAAAAACAACAAAACAATAAATGGGTCTAAGCCAGTGTCAATTACCATGATAGACAAAAAAAATGTATTTAAAAAACATGCACTGCTGACACAGAATCCTTGCGTTTGATCCCCAAATGGTCTTCAGGTAAGTCTACAAAACAGCTTTTGTCCAGCTCCAGTGAGCCAGGGAGCTTAACTTTGTGATTTTGGGAACTTTCAGGTCAGCCTCTTTGTCTGGACTCTACATAAAAATATAAAATAAGGTAAAACCTATAGTTTCTTATGATATATTAACAGGTAGCATGGCTACTTTAAACAGGAACATTCGTAAGATGCCTTTTTTTCTAGTTTGGTTATCTTTCCTTTACAGCCTCATAGGCCCCTTTGTCTC
Source organism: Cetoscarus ocellatus (assembly GCA_037902135.1). Lineage (NCBI taxonomy): Eukaryota > Metazoa > Chordata > Actinopteri > Labriformes > Labridae > Cetoscarus > Cetoscarus ocellatus. The sequence continues at coordinate 1,516,829 of JBAMNC010000034.1, read as the reverse complement.
ATGCCCGTGTTTTTGAAGGTCACTGCGTGAGAACAAACGCGATCAGCACAGGGTGTGATTGTTTTGTTTGTTCAGAACATGTAGAGAGGAAGGATACAGCTGACACAAAGTTAAAACCAAGCACAGTGCGAAGAAGTACATGGCAGGAAACATGTTTGGCCTTAAACAGAGGCTTTGTCTCATGAGAAGTGTGTGTTACCAAATTAGGGATGTGTAGAGGTAATGTTGACCTCAGCTTTTCCTACAGTAAGTGAAATGACTACCAAAAATTACAACATTGAAGAAGACATTACAGCTTTGTGAGCAAAAAGACAATTATGTCAATGAAAGAAAGATAAATAAAGAAATAAATAGTTAAGTGATCTAGAAAAGTGATTTAAAAAAAAGAAAAACGCTGAAGCGATGTTGAAAAGACTTTACTACACTAGACTTAACTTTAGTGTACATCCAACAAAGAAGCTCTCTTGAAGGACCAGAATTTTTAGTTTATTATGATAATTAAGTCTGAAAATTAAATTACGCTAATTGATTTGCTGCCCAAAAATAAGACAAATTTAAAGTTTTCATTGCTAAAATCCACATACATCGGGATTATATACACAGGCAGGGATCTTCTAATTGAAGCATCTCCGAAAAAAGAAGTGCGTTGTTTTTGTGATTCCATATAAACCTAATTCTAACATCATCAAAGCTGATGGAGCCCCATGCTCCCCCAAGATCACTTGTGGGTTGGAACCAAGCCTTGAAAAGCTGAAGCTACGTCCACTTGAGAGTGGCTTGGTCGGACACAGCTCGAAAGGATTTACACTCAGGCTGTGTCCCCACGGGACATGTTCGTTTTCAAAAATAATCCTGTCCACATATAGTTTGTGAGTTTTTAAAAACATCCCCACCCAGATGAAAATGCAAAAACACATAGATGCACTGTTAAACCATGTTTATTCTCTTGTTATGATGTTTGTGATATGTCATCTTTAAAAAACAAATCTAAAGCAGTCTTATTTTCATATCTATTCAAACCACATGTCTGACTGGTGTTACAGTTTATTTTGTGGCTATACTAATGGTATTAGCAAACATATTAAGTAAATACTTCTTCGTTTACATTTAAATTTCAAGACAAATCTGATAATCTTCATCAAATTATGTAATAAGTTAGATTTCTGGGTACTCTTGTTTGTTTCAATATCACCTGTAGCCATGGAAAACACAGATGCAAGCAGCTATGTGTCACCAGTCAACACAGTCCCTTGGGTAACAATAACACCGGGTCTTGTCCAAAACTTTGCCGGCATTTGTATCATCCAAGCGTTTTATAAAGCAGCATCCTTGTAGTAAGGTGGGGGAGGGCAAAAAAGTATGTGTGACCCTGTGAAAAGTCCAGTTATCAACACTTAAAGCAATTTAGCAGCGTCTGCTGCAACACGTCGACAACAGTGAAATGTTGACGAGAGTGACATCATCCCGAGAAGAGGTCGGCCCAGAGTGTGATGTCTTGGGACCAAAACACTGTTTTCCTTGGCCACATTGACAGATGTCCACACTGACTGACACCCATTTTCACCCAGTTTTTAAAACTTTTCACCCCAGCAGTTTTCAAAATATGAATTTCCACTAACCTGAATTGCAGTGGACACAAAAATACTTTCCTACATGTGAGTATGAATAAAAACAAAGGACCGTAATCATGAAAAATAAATGAATATCTGAGTGGAATTTTTGGCAAGAAACTTCAAAAATATGTTCTAGGGACATCTGGGACCAATGTAGCACTGATAAAAAGAAGTAAAATAAGGGACTTTTTTATATTAGTAGTGCATAAATTCTGTCATTTGTGTGAAGTTGTGTTTTAATTAGGATATTTTTTTGAATTAACAAAACGACAAATAGATAGATAGATAGAAAGATCGACATAGATATTCTGATGTCTACCTAATTGCATGAATTTGAAGTAGGGGTGAGATGGTCCTCTGTGATCAGGGTGACCTACGGTTGAGCGGTACAGAGACTGGAGTTTGGGATGAACTGGTTATTTTGCTTGCTTTATTAACAGTTGTATGCTGTCAAATTTGTGATTTTTTTTTTTTGGTGGGGAGGGGGTTGTATCAGGATGAAATATCCAGGATAAGAACAACAGTGATTGGTAAATCAGTTAAAATGTGTTTACCAACAATAATGGTTCCTCAAGTTCCTAGTGAGACCTAGTGTGATACCGAAGTCAGACTACACAATTCATGCACAGTAATGGCCTGACCCAACAGTCATAGAGGGGTAGAGACCCACTGGCCATTAGAATTGGCTGTTTTGTCTTGTGTAGTGTTTCATCAACCCCATTCACACTTGCAAAATAACCCTGAAATTATCTGAACATCACCTGGGTGAGCCACATGTGTGAACGAGTTTTTCACTTGGACTTTACACCGATAATTTCTTTGTGCTCCCCTTGTATTTTACCCGTGTAAAGTCCGAGTAGGTTCTTGTCAGAATACTGCAGCAAATTATAAGGGAATTCACTGAGGCAAGTGGAGAGGGTTGATGACAACATCCTGTGCAACCGGCGCGAACCAGGAAAACAGAGACTTGACAGGATGGGAAAAAACAACTGCTGTTCAGGGAGAAGTTTATCTGGTTGTAAGGGGATAACACAATCTCAAATATGTGAATGGACATCAGAAGTGTTGTTTCCACAGCACCTCATCAAAGTTCTGTTATACAAGTGCTCAAAAATGATCACCAACGGGTCTCTCACGTATCCAAAGAACCATCTCTCACTGCTGTTGAATACGGAGATGAAAACCTGCAGCTTTCTTTCTCTGTTGTAATCACCGTGCATGTCATGAAGCTGCAGTGCTTCATATTCACTCCTGAGCCCTTCAGTGCTCCCCTCAACACTTTAAATGAGGCTGTCAAAACACTTTTTAACATGTAACACTGAAGTTAGAATATAAGTTGTCAGTCTGCTATCATGTTACGAACACTGATTTCCAGTGTGTATATTTAAAGTAGTGTGCTGCCCACAGGTGAGCCCCCCTCCCCCTCAACCACTTCTACCTCATCCAGCAGGGACTACTCCCTGTGTTAACGACCATGTCAGTGAATTACTCAGGCAGACTGTCCTGATATTATCCTGATTTCTGTCCAATTTGTTCTATCATGTCTAAGAACTTTACCAAAAAGAGAGTACTGGGAGCTCTGCATTTGCAACATTCCCAGATATAAACAATCCAAAGTTGTTTGGTTGTTCTTGAGAACTGCAAGAAAGAGGAAAAGTTTGTCAAGCTCTGACAAAAAACAACATCTTTGCCTAAAGGATATGTTGTAGAGGATCTACCACCAAAGTTTAAAAAGAAATTTTAATATATATTGTGTCATGTTTGTCCGGTAAGTCACAGCATTATGTCTCTGTGGTTTCAAAATTGGACCAGGTGACAAACATAACCAACGAAAAGAATTACAGTCTAACCTCAGCACAACATGCTAGCTTTGGCTTCATTTGTATGTGTACGTCAGTCAAAAATTGGATGTTACAATGTTATTGAGTTAGAATTTAGTTTATCAGATGCTTTTGGCCAAAGCAATGTACATCTGAGAGAAAGTACAACAAAAACAACAATCTAGACCAAAGGGAATAACATTAGTATGTATGAGGTAGTGTGTGATTTTTTTCTAACCAAGAAATTTACAGAAAATTTGTCAAGTTGCCTCATTGTCATCTCAATCAATACCTTAATCATGCAACATCATCAGTGCTGAGTTGCTCACAAAGAGCTGGGTCAAAAACCCATGTGATAGAAAGTTTGGGACTGGAGGTAAATTCAATCTGATAAATGTCAACAAATTGTTTAATAGAGGTATAGGTGTAAAAACACTGATGTTCAAAAATATGTATAGAAAAGCTTGAAAAACATAATAATGAATGCAGAAGAACAACTTGTGCTATTTTCTTGACAAAGAAAAAGACTGAAAAAAATGATGCACAGTTGTAACTTGGATTAAAGCAGAATGAATAGTGCATTGCAGACTTAATTAATTAAGTCCTGAAAAGAATCCAAACAAAGAAAAACAAAAGAGAAAAATAATGAAACCCTGACAAAAGGATGTGAACCGAAGGCCAAACAAACAGCATTGAGTCTTTGTTTGAGCTGATTTGTGGGGAGCCGTGAAGAGGTCAGGGGAGGTCAGCAGAATACAAGATTAGGCCATTAGAGGGAGAAGACTTTGTGCCAGAATAATCCCTTCATCGTAATCTCTCTTCCTCCCTCCCTGCTGCTACTGCTAATGGCTGGAAGACAATAAAAATGCCCTAATCTGTCTACTGGGATAGCACAGGGCTGTGCCTAGATATCTACGGAGCACATATATAGGCTAAAATGTTTTGAAGATTATTTCCCTGGCATTTCTGCATTATTAGATAGAGCCCAGTGAGGAGGAGGAGGATGGAGGAGGGGGAAGGGACCACTGAGCAAGACGGAGAGACAGTGAGACAGAGAGGGTGAGACAGTGAGACGGGAATGTGACGGAAAGTTTATAGGGCCACTGGTGTTTGTTTGCCTTTTCATTTTGGTTAAATAGTACTAAAAAGGCTCAAAGGCAAGCGTGTGTGATGCAAGGCGGTGAAATGTCCTCAAGTCAGAATCATTTAGAGAACCATAAATCAAAGAAGGTGCCAGTGTGGTTCAAATCTTTCTGGTGATTTACCAAAATTTCAGATTTATTATTTATTAAACCCATTACTGAAAAATACATATTACATTTAGTTCAAAGAAATAAATGAGAAGTGTATATGTGTTTCTTCTGCACCAGTGATGTTTATGATGAAACACTGGTTAAAAGTGTTGCTCAGACATGAAATAGAACCATACATTAAACATATTGCATATTGATATATTAATATTTCTAGAATGAAATATCTATTGTTGTATGTTGCTGTTTTTTTCTCATGTATATGCCTGGCCACTTCTTTGTGGTATCCTTTATAGACTATCTCTTGATAAGACAGATTTCACTCTTACTGTATGGGATACGGTTCAAATCTTAATACAATATGGAACAGAGGTGGTCTTTTATGAATAATTATTAATATTTTTTGGTTAAATGTGAGACACATATACTGAAATAGTTATTTTTGTGAAAATAATTTAATTTTCAGTGGGACTCACTGGTAATATAAAGCTAGAATCAAATAAGTGATTAAAAAACAATGTATACTAGCTTATTTAATTGGACGTGTATCTTTAAATGATTTTAATTTAGTTTTTGGCTCATTTACTTTAGCTTTACTGTTTGTTTTAGTGCTTGAAAACATAGATATAAATCCTGATGTAAGCCAGATATTCATATTTTTGGTCATTTAGAGAGATTTTTAATCATCTTATTAATAGTATAATTGTATTTGTAGTGACTGGCCCTCTGAAACTGGGAACAACTAGAAAAGCACTCAGAGAGCACAGACCTCCACCAAGCAGCTTCGGTCCACTTTGGTGAAAATGGTCCTATCTGGCAATGTTAAAGAATCCTTTAAAAAATTCCTGGATCCAGACGGTGATCCGGATCACCCCCAAAATTTAATCAGTTCTTCCATATCCCATTCCTGACAATTCCTGAAAATTTCATCCAAATCCATTCAGAACTTTTCAAGTTATTTTGAACACAAACAGACAAACAGACAGACAGACAGATAAACGCCGGCAAAAACATAACCTCCTTGGCGGAGGTAACAATGATGTGGCCCTTCTGGAAACCAAATTGCCCATCACTGATGTACAATAATACCTTTATTTATATAGAACCTTTTAAAGCAGACATTAACAAAGTGCCTTGAGAGTTAAGGGCAGAAAATGATAAAATGAACAATAATAATCAGGTCAAAAACAAAATGACCGGAAAATTCAAACCAAAGTGCAAGAACAAAATGTAAACATAGTGAATACAAAATTTGTCTTGACAGTTTGATTTGATTTCTTCCATCTGTTTATTAGATCCCAAGTATCTGATTTGTTTCATCGGAATGCAAATAAAAAGGATAAAATATGTATTTAATTTCAGAGTAACATACCATTGTGTTTGTTATGCATTGGCCCATTTCCAGCTCACAGCACTGTTTGGCTGAAGCAAAACAAGGTTAAACTTGAGGAAAACATGGATCATCTTTGCAGGCTAGCAGCAAGTAAAGTCTAACTAACTTCATAATGTTAATAAAAAATAGCATCAATCAAAACAACAAGAAGTAGATATTATATGTGTTAGTACCATTTTTTGGCCTTAATGAGCTAAGTGTGATCATTTGGACGATAAAGAGTACTACAGAGACTAATGAGACTTAAGGGTTGAAGGGCTAGCCCTAATAAATATAAAGTCTGGGAATCCCTTCATGAGGTCAAAAACAAATTGTGTCCAATCTTTCTCTGACAATAAACATTATTGCTTTACAAAGTAGCCGATGTTGCTGCAGGCTCTATTTCCGTGTTTTGTGTTTGTCTGCTCTTGTTGCCATTGGTAAAGATAAAGTATTAAAGTTATGAATCCATGAGTTTGGAGGCTTATGTGATTGCAAAGCAGTACTTTTTCATGGTATAAGAATGCAATACTATTTCATAACTAGTTTACTACAAATGGTTTTATCTCAGGGATGAGTGATCTCTGGGTAAACAGAAGAATTAGGCCATTGATGTCATGGGGAGATCTTCTAGCAATGGCCCCTATTTATAACTGTAGTGGCAAAAAAGGGGACAAATTATAACTTTTGTATCTAATGATGCATGCTCCTAATTTGTTTGAGCTCATCTTGTTACAAGGCTGTCTTATTAAAATACTTAAGAATGTCTCTCACTTCTGAATATAAATGTGACCCATCTTTCCGTAATAATTCTACAGTTTGAGACTCGTATCCCTCTGTGGTATGCAGAAATGCTTTATTTCCCCCACAATGTGCTGCATTAAAGGGAAATCAAAAATTCAAAATGTCACCCAGTCTATTTTCTGAAAACTGTCTTTTCTCTCTGATTAAGACAGTCATCCTAAGTGGTTTTAATGTCAGCTCCTCTCTCCATCTCCTTCTGTCAGTGTGTCTCTCTCAGTGGGTCAGGACCTAAAATGGGTCACGGGCCTATGTTTAATAGATCCCAATACAACCGCAGCAGTGATATGCCTCAGCTGTGGTCCCATGGTGAGCAGCTAAATGTTTCATTTGGGTCCCTGGCTGAAGAGGTTTAAGAGCCCTGGTCCTCAATGATAGCTAGACCTCAAGCTCAGTGAGGGGACAGGGAGTCCTTGGCCTTCAGTCTGGCACAGTGATGGGGTCTGTCCACAGCTGATAAGTGGTTTTAAAGTGATCTCCTCTCTCTTCTCTTCCCCTCCATATTCCTCACATCATTTACTCCACTCTTGCCTCTTCATCATTCCTTCACTCTTCTTTCTCCTCATTCTTCCTCCCCCTCTCATTTTCCTTTAACATAGATGATGGCGTGGCTCCAGCTGTGTGCCAAGATGGGGCTTATGGCCGCCACGGTCTTGTCAATCTCACTCACTGTGGCTGAGGATTTTGGCCTTCCAGCACCAGAAGGCATGAAGCGAGGAGGCCCAGTGGAGATTGTGAAGAAAGAGACACATCCCGTTCTGTTCAGGCAGAAGAGAGAGTGGATCTGGAACTCCCTGTACGTCGAGGAGGAAAAACCTGCACCCATAGCCTACAAGATAGGCCAGGTAGGCTTACATTAAACTTTTAAACAGGCTCTGCTAATGGAGACAGAATCTTATTTCAGCCCAAGACTGGCACCCAACGTTAACTGAAAGACCAGGTTCTGATATTAGACGTTAAGTTTAACTGACACCAGATCCCAGGGTTGAAATTTGTTAGATATTGATGTTGGGCTGATGTCATATCCCAGGCTACAATGATAATATCTTGGATAATAGAATCACTCTTGTTTTGGTTTGTGCTCCAAGAATTGTGGATTAGCATTTCACAGGCCATATTTGGTGCCTAGAAAAATCATTACTGTAGAGCTTTGGTTACCACCCTCAGGTACCGGCCTCCCCTTTAGGAAGTTCCAGAGATCTCTGGGGGATGCCAGGCTCTGTAACCTTTGGTGTTGTCAAAACTAGGTTCTCACATATTAACTGCAACCATCATAATACATTCACTGTGTTCTTCACAATCACACATTAAGAGCTTGTTTAAAAAGCTGAGGCAGAAACCTGACAACATCTAGGCTTTAAGTTTTGTTTAAAGGCAGACATCTTAATGAGAAACAAAGGTACAGCTGACAATCAATTTCAATGTTACTTTTATTTCTGAGGATGCCTGTCCAGGGTTGGATCTCCAGTTAACCACTTAAGTTGGTCTTTTGTCCTAAATGCAAAGGTATTGGCAAAAACAAAAGGACAAGACCACTGACAGAAGCAAAAAAATATACATAGCCTGAGTGACACTGGCTGTTTGGTCACTGCCATGTTAAAATTATTGTCCGAAAATAACTTAAGATTAGCCTTAACTTAAGCCAAATAATAATCATCGATGACAAACAGAAGCACTGCATGGGTTTGTGGTCATTACAATAATGCGCACACACACACACGCACACACACCCAAATTGTGGGGACATAGCAATAGATTGTCTGAGTTGCAAATAAAATACGTTTTCTACTCGGGAAATCGGACGATCCAGGTCCCCTGACTTTACCAAGCTCATTACTGGAGTATGTTTATCTGGAATGTGACAAAATTGCCACCCTCCCCGTCAGAGTTCTGAGGTGAATGGAACACACCATAAGTATCTAGACCAAAGGCAATTTTCATACTAGGCTGTAAATATGGCTACTGTGACTTTCAGTGTCTCTGCAGCCAGCAATGAGGCAAAACTTAACGATGTGCAGTTTTTTTTTTTTTTAACTTTTTTAATACCAAAGGTGGAACTTCATCAAGAAACCTAAATGTTTTACTACTCCATGGCATCAAGAAAGGGCAGTCGATGTACTTTTCTTTGTGAACTTTGGTCAGTATGCCAAGAATCTGGAGCATTATCTTGCACCAAGCTATCTAAGTTGTATGAGAAAATTAGAGTAACTTTGTTGAAATATATTTAGTAGAACTTTTGTCAACAGCTGTTTATTTGAATTTGTACTCAAAAGAAAGACGTAAAAAGAAAAACAAGCATCGAACTCGAATCTTAAAAAGAAAGTTGATACAGATGTGGAAAAGATATACTTTTTAAGTCCCTACTTAAGGAAAATAAGCCAACCAGAGGTTCAAAATACTGCAGTTCCTCAGCCAACATTGGGCTTAAAACTGCACCTCAGAGCTGATGTCACTGAGAGTACCTCCATGCTTTATACAGTCCACTAAAAAACAACTAAAAGGCCAAACTACGACTCTAATTCATCTTGTCCTTTACAGCTGAAGTCAAGCCAGAGAGTGGAGGTGAAGAGCTTCAAGATTGATGGTGAAGGAGCAAACACCATCTTTTCTGTGGATTCTAAGGGAGACCTCTTTGTGACCAGATCTCTGGACAGAGAGGAGAAGAGCTTATACCATTTGACTGCCAGGATGTTCGATGGGAACAACAAGTTGATAGAAGATTCTGGGGACTTTGTTGTGCAGGTGACAGACATCAATGACAACAGCCCTGTTTTCCCCAGAACGTATAATGGATCCATCATGGAGAGATCCACAATAGGTGAGTTTTATTATGGTGAGAGTATTTTACTGATAGCTTTTGCATAACGCCACAAACAAGTGGAACGCTTCCCCGGCAAGAAACCTCCACACTGCTTTACACTGTGGAGAAGTTAAGTCTTCTTTGCAATGCATTTGAACTTGATTCATTTTTAATCTTTGGAGTTATTTTTCAATTGGATGCACTAACCAGTTAAACGACAAGCACAAATTATACTTCCACAGTGTCTGATCTCTGAGAAGAAATCCAAGAAGGAGTAAATAGTGGATTAATCATTAATCCATCTGAATCATGTGACTTAAAGCTATGAATTAGGGGGACAGAATTTGGATAGAGTTTTAAAGAGGAAAGCAAGAGAGTGTGAAATGACATGCCAGAGAGAAGCCACAAGACAGCTTCAAGAACAACAGCTCCTATACATGAGGCACACAAACATAACCACAAGGCTGTCATTAGTCCACAATCGAAATAATCAACTGAAATTCAATGAAAGTCAGATACATACATTGTGTTCAAATGTTTGAAAAACAAGACTGAAAACAGTGGATCCAAGATTGTACAAAGACCACAAGTACAGAAAATTCTTGCAGGAGCACTTTTCTTTTGCTCCAAGTATATATTTGACATTTACCATCCAGTGATAATTTGGAATAAAAATAGACGAGACTGTGAAATGTCTCGGGAAAATGAAACATAATGTCAACGCCTGTCACATTCATTAACACTTCCGCTTGTGAAAAAAGGCACATTGCTGACTTAAATAACACAATCTTAGCACATAATCATAAGGCATTAATCACTTAAACCACCATGATTTTTAATACTGGAACATTTGGGGCTGGCTTTTACAGCAGAATGTAGCATGTCTTAAGATGATTTTTATCTTTTGTGTGTATTTCTTAAGGAACCAAAGTCGTGGAGGTGAGGGCCACAGATGCCGATGATCCCACCACTGCTAACGGAGAGCTCAGATACTCTTTGACACACGACCTCTCAGCCTTTCAAATCGACAGCATCACAGGTGTGTTTGTTGAAACACTTCTCCTGCAGCAACTTTATGATTTCCATCCGTAACAAGAAAATGCATGAGCTATTTTTACCTGAATATGAGTCAGAGTTGACCCCAAAGAGATAACACCCTCTCTCTTCCTGTCCGTCTCTCTGCAGGTGTGATCAGCTGCAAGATAAGCACTCTGGACCGGGAGAGCAAAAGTCAGTATGTGGTGGTGGTCAAAGCTCAGGACATGAGAGGAATGGCCTCTGGCAGCACAGCCACCACCTCTGTCACCATCACCATCACCGACACCAATGACAACATCGCTTCTTTCACCCGAAGTAAGATACAGAGTGCAAAGAGGGATGTGAAAATCTGTCGTCCTAATTAATATTTTAGACACCATACTTGCACACAATGAAGATTGCCCTCTAAATATTCCAAATTCATCATTTATTTACTGTCTTATTGGATGTTTTTTTGTCTGCAGAGGTCTACGACTTCCAGGTTCCAGAGGATCACAAACTGAACGAGAAGATTGGCATGCTTGAGTTGGAGGACAGAGATCAGATTCAAAACAAAGAGCCCATTTTCACCATTCCCAATGAAAACAGCAAAGTGTTTGGCATTAAACTCAGCCCAAACAAGGATGGAAACCTCATGCTCAAACAGGTAGGAGACTCAGATGGCAACAAATGAAAAGTAAAAAGCTGAAGGCTAACAGCACTTAGTTTTCATGTTTTAGCCATTCTTGTTGAAAATGAGGTCAAAGTCACAATCCAGTTCGTAAAAAGTATCCATAACGATGATGAATAATCTGCTTGTTATCTCAAGTGTGTGTTAATAAGAGTAGAGTAATAAGCCAAAAGAGGGTTAAAAGGGAACTGCATCAATAAACAGAGAGAAACCAACCATTAGAAATAACAGTTAAAAATCACAAGTTAAAGACCTATTTCTCATTTTAAAGATAAGACCTGTGTCATAGGCTGTATCTATGACTGTAACTAGAGACCCAGTTTCAATGAAGTTAGGACAGTGTGTACAATGTAAACAAAAACAGAATGCAATGATATGCAAATCCTTTCTGACCTATATTCAATTGAATACACTACCAAGACAACATACTTAATGTTCAAATTGATAAACTTTATTATTTTCTTTTGCAAATATTCTTTCATTTTGAAATTGATGCTGGCAACAAAATACTGGGAAGGTTGAAGAATGTTCAAAAACACCTGTCTGGAACATTCCACAGGTGAACAGGTTAATTGCAAACAGGTTAGTGTCATGATTGTGTATAAATGGAGCAACCCCAAATGATTACCACGTGTGTTCAGGAACACTTTTGAAAACCAATGCCAGTTAACACAGATTGTCACTACATCTACAAGTGCAAATTAAAACTCTCACATTCAAAGTAAAAGCCATATGTTAACAACACCCAAAAACGCTGTTGGCTTCTCTGACTCGAGCTCATCTGAGATGCACTGACACAAAATGGAAAAGTGTGCTGTGACCTAACAAGTCCACATTTTATATTGTTTTTGGAATTATGGATGTTGTGTCCTCTGGGCTGACGAGGAGAAGGCCCAGACAGATTTTTATCAGTGCAAAGTTCAGAAGCCAGCATCTGTGCTGGTATGGGGATGGTTGACTCGCACATCTGTGAAAGGCACCATTAATGCTGAAAGGAACAGACTAATACTGCCATCCAAGTGACATCTATTGTCAGCGACTTCCCTGCTTATTTCAGCAAGACAATACCAAGTCACATTTTGCAGGTGTTATAAGAGTGTGGCTATGAAGTAGAAGAGTGCAGGTACTAGACTGGCCTGCCTGCAGTCCAGACGTGTCTCCCATTTAAAATGTGTGGCACATTATGAAGTGCAAATGCAACAACAGAGACCCCAGACCGTTGAGCAACTAAAGTCGTACATCAAGCAAGAATGGGAAAGAATTACACCTACAAAGCTTCAACAATTAGTGTCCTCTGTTCCCAAACGCTTACTGAGTGTTGTCAAAAGGAAAGGTGATCTAACACGGTGGAGAACATGCTCCTGTCCCAGACTTTTTTAAATGCTTTGCTGGCATCAAATTCAAAATGAGTGCATTTTGTATAAAACAATTAAGTTTATCAGCCTGGCCATTAATCAACCTGTCATAGTGGAAAAGGAATTGCAAATTATCGTATTCTGTTTTTATAATGTTTTACACAATGTCACAACTTCAGTGGATGTTGGGTTTGTATATGGAATTCAGATAAATGATTATTTGTATTTATTAATACCAATTTATGAAATTAAAACAATTCAAATCCTGTGTTTAACTTAATTATCAACAAACTTTATTAAAAGTTCTTTTATATAGGATTTGATGCTTAATAAATGATTCTTAAAGTGTTTGTATATTACTAACGTGTATTAACACACAACAGTAACAGTATGTCATTTGGTAACTTGCTGCCCACACTTGTACTTTAAGTTTCATGATTCAGATTTTAGAGGTTAAAGTCAGTGCAAACACTGATACAAAAATCACTCGAGTCCTCTTGATCAACCACTATGCTTTCACTCTCCTGCAGTTGTATAATGGAGGCATATGTCTGCCAGGTGGTGGATATGTTATCTCTGCATTGAAAACAGACAGTAGTTTTTCAAGGTATTAAAGACTTTCTTCAATATGTCAGTGTTGGAAACAATAAGAAACCAATTTCAAAGTAGGGTTTTAAGCTGTGGTTTGATTTTCATTTTGAATTTAAAGTATTTAAGAAGAGCTTTAGCACTAGAGGAAATACAAAAATAGATTCATAAGTAAGCATCAACAACATTAAACACAACCAAAGCAGAACCTTAACAGGATTTTCATAACCAGGTTGGATTAAAACATTAAATATGGTTTTTACTACCAGATACCAACATGTTCTACATCGCCAATTCTACCAAAGTTATTTGAAAATGTAAAAACTACATATATATATATTTGAAAATTTGGATGTCAAACATGTCTTTTTTTTTATCCAAAGTAGTATGTGTAACACTGAGTAAAACGCTCAAGTCCTATGTTAGCAAGAATTTTAGGAAGTTTTCTTCACTGGATTGTGCTCCTCAGATAAAGTATTTAAGACATCAGAGAGCTTCAAATGTATTCTAATAAATGAGCTCGGAAACAGCTTGCACTGGAGCGGGCCTTGACTTGAATCTTCTCCCCGCTCGTCTCGCCCCGTAGCTCTGGAGCCCCTCTCATCTTTCTTCACTGCTGTGTTTACATGCAGAGTAAGCTGGCTATCGGACACACTGTGGTTCAGGCCTTATTCCTGTTAAGCTGTTTACACATGCCTTTGACACCCTGAGACTGAATATACCTGTTAGCATGAAAAATCCAGTTAACAGATTAAGCCTACCTGTAGTATCCCATTCTCTGATAAAAACAGCCCTGCAGGGGAAAAACGTACAAGTTTTTTTTAAAGAGAGAAAATCTGACCATAACTGTTTGCGTCCATGTGTTCGTGTAATATTAGTGCAACGGTAACAACTTGCAAGCCCCAGTCAGTGTTGACTTTCCTCCATTTTTTTTGCATGTTTAACATGGAGGAGAGAAGTATGCATTTTATCACATTCCTAAAATTCAGAAATATGAGCTCACCCTGGTTGTTCCAGCTGAGTTGTCACATTTACAGCCTTTTTGCACCTGGCATCGACTGCTGTCCTCAGAGTATACACTCAGGTGTTAATGCACGGAGGATGAAGACAGGAGGAGCACTGAGCAGAAAAAAGTTCAGTGTGAATGTCTTTCAAAGCCTAAAGGCAGGGCAAAAAGATAGGAGAGTGCCAAGCAACATTATATGATCACTAAAAACAATGTTTGAAGATAAAAAAAGTTTACTGTTATATGCTTGAGTATTAAAGTCACATTACGATTTAAGTTAACCTGCTAAATGAGACTGAGGAGGAATATACACTAGTATAATAAATCTCATTGTCAGGTAGAGAAAAAGCTTTGTTGCATTGTAAAATTACTTCATTGACCAGTAAAATGAAACAAAAAAAGTTATAAATACAAATTAAAAATTACTTTGAAAAGCATTTACTAAGAACTAACCAAGATCATATTCTGATGATCTGTTCATTGCAAAAAACGCAGCCTAAATTATTATTAAATGTTGTGTTTAGCTTAGCATATTAAACAATTCTTTAACATTTGAGTTTAAAATATAAGTTTCATTACAAAAAATGATTGTGATGTAGCAATTTATTTAAAGTCACCATATTACCAATAACTACCCTGAGTAAGGCCTTTATAAATTAGCAGTATCGCATGACTAGTTATTTTTCCTCAATTACTCTTTGTAAGTATGGTCTACTCAAATGAATGCAAGTTAATAAGCATAAAAATACAAGTGAATTAGGTATGAATCAGACTTACTTTTGTTTTGGGAACATATTCTGAATTATAACTACCTATTTATGAGTTATTTACACTGAACTAAGGCCAGACATTTGTGATTGGTGCACTTATAGGAGGTTATAATTAAAAAAACTAATAAATAGCTTACTAGTTGTAGGTTACTTTCATGTAGAATTAGTTATTAATGACTCCATTAATGACTCCAACATCTAAAAAACTGCTAATTAGTATGCTTATAAGCAGCTAGTTAGTGATGAAAACGGTGACCTTAAAATAAAGTGTTATTTACTGTGAAAGCTTTTATCAGCTCTTCTTGTTTACCGAAAAGTTATTCTTATTGCCTAACTGAGATCAACTTGTGACAATCAAGGACTCAGGCAATGAGAATATAGTTTATGTGGCCCCACTGGTATCAAAGTTGTCCATGACTTGTCCAGAGGAATCAGTCATTACCCATATGCTCAAATAATCATTTAACAGCCTATAAAACAATTCCCTGTTCCAATTAAAATACTGATTCACTATACCTAAAAGCATAAATGAGCACTAATTACTCAGACAAAGCGATTTCAAAGATAAGAGGGCCATTCATAACTCATCTAAACTCAATATTCAGTAATCTCCCAAACCAACAAGTGCTCAACTTTTAATCATTGTGTTTTTCTTCCTCCAGGCTCTGGATTTTGAGACAACAAGCAGCTACACTTTCACCGTCCAGGTGCAAGAAAACCTCAAAAATCTGCGTTTCCCTGCCGACAACCTGAACACTGCAGTCACTACAGCTCAGGTAAATACTGAACAGGACAGATGTGGACTTTTTTTCCCTCAAACTTTTTTATTGGATTTTACAGATGTATACAATTGTGTTTAAACATTTACAAAGAGTTAAGCATAATTTTAAGTATAATGTATTTTTTTTTTCAGTATATTTTTTTTCTTTTTAGAAAAACAGAAGGGAAAGAAAGTGGTCACTGAAGTATTGGACATTGTGGTCTTTAAGCCATCCTTTAAAGTTACTTTCCCTGATTTGCATTACTTTTTGTCCAAACATTGATAGACATACTGATTACTACGGGAGAATCCTTCATTAATGTAAAAATTTATATTTATTTATATAAGAAATTATAGTATCGCTCCAAAATTTTGTTGGAATAGTTGCTTTGAAATCTCTCTGAAACTCTGATGGCTAAAAGTCACTTATCTTATGTTGTGTACAGATATTATGTCTTTATATTTTTGGAACCAAATTGAGTTTTTATGTTGTACTGCAGTACAAGTTTGGACATCATTCAGCAGAGGAGTCAAACTACATTAAAGCTAATCTGCAATCCCCTGGTTTATCTGTTTGGTATTTTGGAAAACAATTTATTGGCTTTATTCATAATTAAAAAGGCATGTAAAAAACTATACAAACCTGAGAAAAAGATACGAAATTACAAAGACAGTTGCCATTGACTGAAAACTTAATACATATAAAATATGAAAGTAAGTTCATTGGTTATAGGAAAGTCAACTGTAAAGTAAATTAGTCAGTTGGAGAGTAAGCAAATAAGTAAGTTATTTGGTAGTTGATTAGTTAAGAGTTAGCAAGTAAGTAACTTAACATAATATAGGTATGTTAGTTAGTAAGATTGTCAGTTGGTATAAAAGTATGTAAGTTAGTGAGTTCGTTAGTGAGCTTGTTAGTTTGTTTGTTATTTATTTGTATTCATTTAGCTAATTAGTAATTCAGTAAATAAGTTGTTAGCTAGTAGGTAAGTTAAAGAGTAAGTTACAACTTACCTACTAGCTACAACTCTCATTAGTTGGTGTGCTATTCTGTTAGTATATCAGTTAATACTTGCTCGTTAGCCAGTTACTCATTTGGTTGGTAGTAGGTTAATTAGTTAGTGGGTTAGTTTGTGAGCTTGTTTGTTACTTATCTGTATTCATTTAGCTAATTAATAAATTAGTAAGTAATTTTTTAGCTAGTAAGTAAGGTCATTATTTAATTAGAGAGTAAGTCAAATATCTCATAAGTTGGTGTGTTATTCCAGAAATAGTAATTATTTGGCTTGTTAGCTTGTTAGTTGGGAAGTAAGTAAGTAAGCAGGTGAGTTAATTAGAAGGTCATTTAGTAAGTTAAACAGTTAGTAGTAAGTTAATGAGTCAGTTAACTTAACAGTTTCCTTGTTAGCTAGTTAGTCATAAGACAGTAAGTGAGATGTTAAGTTACTAGTAGGTAGTAACCTTAAGTAAGCAAATTAGTAAGTTAGCTATTTGGCTAGTAGATGTGAGTTTTGAGTTAGTTAACTATTAGTTCATTTTTATGTCCATTAGTTTGTAAGTTAGTTAATTTAACTGAATTTTAGAACCACCTTTAAAATGTTTTTTTTCTTTTCCTTTTATAAAGCAAGTTTTCTAAAAATAATTATTTATTTAGTTTACATGCATAACCTATCATAACTTAGACAACTATATTAACCTTTACAGATTCAGCTTTTACTGTATATTTTATTTTGCTATTTTGGTGCATGGAGTCTACTAAACATGTGGACAGCTAGATATCTTTGAATATATTTTCCAAACATAAGAGATTCAAATTTTCACGTCACTTAAAGTTTTTTTTTTTTTTTTTTAATCGTAATTTTATAACTAATGAATGAAAGGGTTCTTTTCATCTTAAACCAAGCAACCCTGATTCGACAGATGTCACTGAATGAACTTTAAGAATGAAACTGTGAACAAGGCATACAAAGAAGCAAAACAAATGCAGTGGGTAAAATCTTTAACACAGACCAAATGTGAGCACTTTTCCACCCAAAGCTCCCCTATAACTGTCACAAATGCATTTCAAACTGACAGGTGAACATCAGGGTGTTGGATGTAGACGAACCACCAGTGTTCTCACAGGCCATCTACACATTCACTGTGCTGGAAGAACGGCTTGTGAACAACATCGGAACGGTCACAGCCAGAGATCCTGACAAAGCAAACAAGAGCATTCGGTATGCAATTCTAAAACCATAAATAGTGTGATTTAGGTAAAAAACAGGGTCTATCAAACTGTCAAACTGATTTTTATCTCTCTGTTTTGTTTTTTATAGGTACTCCATTTTGGACAAAGACTGTCCGATCAGTATCAACCCATTCACTGGTCAGCTGTCCACCCTCAGGATGCTGGACAGAGAGCTGGAGGCCACACACATGTTTCAAGTTAGAGCGCAGGAGGAGCCGAGCGGTGCGTCATACAATTAATCCTTCAAACAATAAAACCTCAGATAGAAAAATCAAGACCATGTGTTTTCTCTCACACATGCATACAGGGAGGGCCAAAAAAAGACAGTGTGATCTTTCATAGTTCATCTGGATTTACTGCAGGATGGGGATTTGACACCTTAACAGGGATTTTCATAGCTTTAACATACTGCCACAACACCTGGTCGACCAACACAAGGAAGCAGAAGAGTAAGCAGGAAAATCACATTAGAGGGCCTCTTTGTTCAAACCAAACTCCATATATTTTTAGACCAGTAGTGAATGAAATCCAGGGATCTATTTTGGTGGCTTGTCACCATGTTTAAGGAACACAATGGTCCCCTGAGCTTGACAAGGTCTCCAATATACAGTACGTGAACTGAACTAAAGATAGTTTCAAAATCTCAGAGCAAGAGACAGCAAAGAGACTCGCACATTCATCAAAAGACGGGCATTCAAAAAGAGACGTCAGTGATGTAACATAAATGTAAAAGCTGCTTTAATGTGACAAAAAGAGCTGCCAAATATAAAGCAGGAGGAAAGATATCTACTGAGTCACTTGACCTTAATCAGTTCCATTTAAAGACGAGATGCTCACACCTGATCAGGACTGTGGCAAAGCACTGTCACTTCAAGGTAACAACAATCAAGTTGTTCAAAGTAGGGCTGTGATCAGACGATAATACAAGATTACAAGAAACCTTAGGATAAAGTAAAAGGGGAAATAATGTCGATATTTGTTTCCATGCTGCAACAACAAAAATAGATGTACCATTATTGTTTATTTCTGGTTTTAATTGCAGAAACTGAACACAAACTCCTGCTTAGAGTCTCATATCAAACCAAACATTGTAAACATTTGGTGCTAAATTACTAACTGGGGGAAATAGAAAGGTCTTAATCTTTCAGAGTAGGATCCTAAGATCAAGTCACCATAGCAGCTACAACTCATAAATATTGACGACAACAAACAAGTAAGCAAATAACTATAAAACTGATGGCACTTGAGATTCAAATCTCTACTGTTATTACTGATTTTTGATAAGAATCCTCATAATAAAACTTAAGTACGAAAACATGAATACATTCAGAAAGATTTGTCAAGTCATATCTCACAGCTCTGCCCACCATCGTTGTTGATTGCTTATTTGAATGAACTGTTCATGATGAGGTATATTTATCAATCAACAAACCACTGTGCTTGTTTCATGGTTGAATTTTCATATCAAGGAGAAAGCTGAGGAGAAGGAGGTGCCTCCCTGCACCTTTCTCTTGGTTTCCCAGAGCTCTTTGTAAGTGGCTTGCAGCACAAATGTGGAAGGAGCTGCTACTTTCAAAAAGCTTTAGTCCTTCATTATGTGAGGGTCAAACATCTAGCAATAATATTGGTTTACTTATTAGTAAAAATACCTAATATAATGCGGTTTTTGTTTGAAGGACCCCTCAAAATAAAAGAGCAAGCAAGCAACCATATTGGGCAGAGCTGATGACCAGGGGAAGCATAGTGAACCCTTTCTCTAAATGTAACTTTACAATAGAGATCTAAGTGACGCTTGTGTGGCACAGTCTTCCTGTTGTAGATAGGAGACCATGGTCTTTAAGTGTCCTCCTCACCTCTTTAAATCCAGTGAATAATGCTGCAGAAGATGCATTTGTAAACAAAACCGTCAATGATGATGATGATGCCCCCAGAAAATGAACGCTATAAATCAGCAAAATCAATCCTAAATATAGGCAACTGATGAAAATAATATATTTGAAAAGGTATTTCAGTCATATTTTGATTTTAAAGAGTTTGATTCATGTTCCAGCAGGTTAAGCTCTAAATCTTTAATTTCACTTTTGGGGAGCTGTCATGTCATCCAAACATTTCATGAACATGAGTAACATATAAAGACACATGTCACTTAGAATGACACAGAGACATTTATGATAGGTATGTTTTTCTTTTCTGTCTACCATCATCAAATTCTGACATTCTGTAGTTTAAACAGGATAAAAAAAGGTTGTTTAAGAGTGGTTCTTCAGTACACATTATAAAATAACCCCCTTTAGTAAACATCTGCCATTGTATACACTGCATGTTGATCCTATGTTGTCGTCTGCTCTCTGTAGGTTTGGAGTCATTTGTAAAAGTCAACATAATTGTTCAGGATGTCAATGACAACAAACCAGAGCTGGTTGTGGATGAGATTTTTGTATGTGAGAACGACTTCACTAACATGGTAAGAAAAGTAGATTATTTACTGCTCCTTGTCCCTTGATTTGTACATTTCTGGATTCAGTAAATCTAATCTTCCAAAAGGCCAACTGTGACTGATTGTAGTTGAAATTTTAGACAAAAACCATGCTCAACTTTCTAACGTCTCAAACAAAGAGAAACTTGGGTGACAATCAGTAGAATAATGTACAGTATAAAGTATTTAACATGGTGCTGCAAACCTGCCATGACATACAAAAACAATCACACATAAATGGTAAATGGACTACTTTTACTGTTTTTAGTGCTCACACCCCAATACAATAGGTTCACACAAGTTCAACAGACAGGCCTCCTGTTGTGGCACAGTTAAGGGTCCCATGTTTGAAGATGATGCAATGATTTTTTTAAATGTTTCAGCAAAAATAGATGTTGCTAGAGCTGCTGATATCTACAACAGTTAAGTCCACTCCAAATGAAAAAAAAATAGAAAAGAGAAATGACATTTTTTTTACAGAAAGCGTTTTCTTTTTTATTACGATGTCCTAAATTTATGAGACACCAAACTCAAAATTTTAAAATAAAAGGTAAGAAAAGACACTTTTGAGATTAAAGGTAACATATTATGGTAATAACATTTTTTTTAATAGTTTTTAGACATGAATATGTGTCCATGGCCTGTCCATAAATTGCCCTCACATAAAAAAATCCTGCCTCTCCCTCTTTTGCTCACTTCACCTTTCAGAAAAATGCTTAAACAACAGACAAAAATGATCCTAGAAGATTAAATTCTAGTCTAATGTTTATAGCCCTCTTTAGACCACTGTTGTGTCTTTTTGCATGGATTCAGAAGCTCCTGGCTGTCTTTTATCATATTTGTCTGACTTTATTAAAAAATGTTTTTAATGTTTGTTCCTCAGGTGATAGGAACATTAAGAGCGATGGATAAAGATGACCAGCCAGCCTCCTTCAGCTTCAGCCTGGCCTCTGAGAGCTCAAACTTCACCATCAAAGACTATGGCAGTAAGTCTGTGTGTGCACAGAGCACATATTTACCTTTCTCTTCCTGCTTGTTGCTCTAAATGGCGCTCAGAGGAAAGCACTCGCCCCGGTACTTGTTGCATAGCAACAAGTGGAGCTCCATTTGAGGCACAGTGCGTTGTTGCTGAAAGTTGAAATTATTTTAACTTCTCAAAGCGTGCTTTGGTTCCTGCAGCCAGACGGGGGATTTAGAGAGCCTGTCTGTGACTGTAAGTGCTGTCTAGAATGCACAACAGTAAATATTGAAAATAATGAGATCAAGTGGCTCAGAGGACTTACAGATGACTCTCTGTGTATTCAAAGCTCATCCAAGCTGAACATGGTAAAGGAACTGGTAACATACAGTGCTACTGAGCTTCTTTAAAAAATGAATAAATAAAAAAATACAATAAGGCACATGACTCTACATAAAAAGGCCTACTTTCATTAGCGCAATTCTTGAATACATGCATACTTGAACACATGCCAGGTATACATGCACAATTCTTAAATAAAATCAGTGAAGTACAAAATAAAAAAAATATTACTAACAAATATAAGGTATGCTTTTCAACCAGACTGAGGCTGTAACTGAGTGTTTTGCATTGAGAGCAAGAGGTGCTGGGGTTTGAACTCTACAAATATGCTCAGTTCATGTTTTTCTTTTTTGTTGAATATGTCTGTTGACAGGTTGAGATTTGTTTTAAACACAACTTTAAAAATCATTAAATCAAACTCAAAGCGCTGAAAACAAGATGGAGAAACTTATTGCAGATGGTCCGGTTGGAGGGATTTGTCAACCACAAGTTAAAATTGGTGATAGAGACCACAGACTTTAGGACAACATGAAGTCAGTGTGACATCCTCTAATGGTTTCTGAGTTGTAGTTTTAAAGCTCAGTGATGGTGGTGGCCATGTTGGAAATGCTTTCTTTGAGTGAGGTTGGTTATCATTGAAACAGCCAGAGGTGAAACTTAAGGGTGAATCCCACTTCTACCCCTTGGCCCTTCCCCTTCCTCTAACCCCTTCCCCTACCCCTTCCCTTTAGCCCTCTGTTTTGAGGGCCAAGGGGAAGGGGTGAAAACACACTGCTGAGAAACGAGACACCACTCGATTCCCACTACGTCATCACCCAGAGCCGCTCGCTAGCTGTGACGTGGGCAGATGCGAAAATAGCCGTAGCTACGGCTGCGAAAGCTAGCTAGTTTTAACGAGAAATTTTAAAATACGACCAACGGTTCAAAACATGATTTATATTAACTTGATGATTTAATAATTACTTATAATTAAGCGCTTCCTTCGGTCTCTGCTCTGCCTCGTGTCGGCGGGCACGGTGTATTATGGGAAATTCTCATACCCCTTTGTTTCAAGTGAGGTCCTGGCCTGTCTTCATTTCGAGGGCTATGTACCCCTTGGTCCTAGCCCTTTCCCTCAGCCCTACGGAGAATTGGGACACCACTTCACTAAACGTGAACACGCAAAACCGAGGGGTAAGGGGTAAGACAAGGGCTAAGGGGTAGTATTGGGACAGACCCCTAATGAGGTCCTAGGGTCCTTGCAATCAGGTACAACACTTCCCCCGTCAGTCAAATCAGTCACACCCCTTACAACATTTGTCTTTGACAACATTCACACAGCCCTTACTCTAGCCCAAAACTGTAACCTGTTGTTCCTTTATGGGTTATTGTTTATATCAGCATTTTGGGAGCATGAACACTTCGAATATGTAAAAAGGGCTTCTAAAAAGAAAACTTGTAAGCAGCATTGTCTCTCTTACTGTGAAAAAAGCCGTTGGCTACAAAAAAATGTTGGAGGGTGTATCTTTCAAATCTTATAATTTGATAAAATCCCCTTTCTGGCGGTCACATTTCCATCTTTTTCAGTTCAAAACAATTTACAGTTCACAATCCACAATACTCTAAGTTTGTTAAAAAAAGATGCTGACATCAAAATCTGCTCTTGTCTGCTTTGCACAAAAACACTGAATAATATGATTTGACCCCAGATATAAAAAGAAAAACATTTGGCTGACCTCTGAGTTCTGTTGGTGCTGCTCAATAACAGTCGCCATTTTCTTGATATTTGCTCATTTTATAGTTTATGGTCTCTCGGAGTCACAACTAACTTGACAGAAGATGGACCATTCAATATATTTCTGTGGAAAAGCCAGTAAAAAGTGTTTCAACCTTTCAAAAGCATATCCTGCAGGTGACTGGACAATCCATCTGTTGCATTCATTACTGGCCAATCAGATCTTGTAGTAGGTGGGACCTACTGCCACAGTGTAAGGGAAAGAACATGAGCCACTTTGTAAAACCAACTCTTGGCAAAACGTGTCGGAATTGGAGCTAAAGACATTCTTTCATTTATTCATTCATTCGTTCATTTTCTATACTGACTATCCCTTTCAGGGTTGCGGGATTCTTTCATTTATTTGTTTTTTTATTTTATATTTTTATTTAATAAGGAAATGTAGTCCTGATCTGATAAAACTGCTACTGAAGTAGTAAGCATCAGTACTAATCTCTGTACAAGTAGTCACGTCCTGCTGTCGTCTCAGTCATAGCTCTCACCTCTTCCTGCTTGAAAGGACTGTGATTGAGCAGTGTCGCTTTGGGCTGCTGCACAATTGTTGTAGATTGAAGTTTGGCAAGATGGATCTATCTGATTACAGACACTAAATCAGGCTGATCCATCTGCACTGCAAGGTTAAGTCACAACTCCCATGTCATCTTCTGCCTGCATGAAGACAAAAAATTTAAGCTACCAGAAAAAAAATCCTCACCTACTTAATGAATCATTTTTTAATGACAGAAGACTTGAACTTTTCTGACTAAAATCTGTTTTTGAGCAAGGCACTAGAAACTTGTATTTCTGCTGTAAAAATGCATTTAATAACAAAGGTGTTCACTGAACATTGAGGCATTAGGAGACACTCTCAGGTGGACACTTGGAGTACTGCAATTTTAGCAGCTTGTTTTTTCTCACATGGAGGTTGCAGTTTGGTCAAAATTATGGTATCAGGTATTTTGGGGTTTTGTGCTGGAGTGAGGGATGGAATTTGAAAAACAGATAGGTGCAGCATCTGTCATGTTACAAGCGTTAAACCAGACCATTTAGCTTGAAGGCGAAGCTTTCAAGTTACTGTTCAGTGTTTGTTTCAACCCTCGCCTATGTTCATGAGCTTTTGGTAATGACCCATAAAGTGAGATCTCTGATATAAGCTGTCAAAATGAGATTCCTCAGAGGTTGGCTGGACTTAGCCTTAGAGACAGGGCAAGGAACGTGGCCATCTGTTGGGATCTGAAAGTAGAACCACTGCTCTTTATATTGAAAGGAGTCAGTTGAGATGGTTTGCGCATCTGATTAGGATGTCTCCTGGTCGCCTCCCATTGGTGGTCTTCTGGTATGTCCAACCCAGACCCAGCCAAAGGGGTTTATATATCCTGTCTGGCCTGACAGCGCCAAGAAACCACCAAGGAGGAGCTGGAAAGTGTTGCAGAGAAGAGGGATGTCAGGGTTAAACTTCTTGGCCTGTTGCCTCTGTGTAACCTGACACGCCAGACAGACAGTTCCATAAATCCGCCACAGAAATATTTCACTAATCCGTCTGGGAAAGAGCCGTTCAAAAATGTTTTCAGAACTTGTGATTGGACAATTGTTCGGCTCGTCACACTCATCACAGACCAATCATATCAAGCAACGTTTGCCACGTATGATGTAGCAGCTGGCAATGTTGTTAGCCGTTAGCTTAAACTACCTTAGACTATCGTCTTACATTAAATTATACCACAGAGATGTATCATTTAACTCTTATATGTGACATGAACCTTGTCAAAGACGATCCCTACCAAGTTTTCCCAGTAAACTTCTGAGGAGAGGATATTTGGCCAAGTATCACTGAGTAACCATGATGACCATAGACTAACCGGCATGTCCGTGGAGGATTTCCACGGTCTTTCCCAGTTTCCCAGCAGTGATCTCCGGTCAGGAGAAGAGCAAAAACATGATTTCTCATCAGACAAGCTTCAAGTGACGTTCTTTGCTCCTCTTTCAAAGAATAAATTGAGTCCATTTCTGATAAAAACTACAGATATTGAGACCGCTTCAGAAGCCGCCATTGTTTCCAACCATGCAGTCACATCCTGTTGTCAACACGTCCGCAACTCCCACCTCTCTTCCCTGATTGGGCCGTTAAGCATTTGGCCGAGTGAAGTCGTTGGACAATGGAAGTTGGCAAGACAGACATGCAGGATTTCAGACAATGAATCTGGCAGGTCCCTCTGCTCTGCAAGGCTAGCCTCTGTGACTCGGCTAGACAAGCAGAAGAGGATGGATGGATAGATGGATGTTTCGCTCAGGTTTTTAACAGCAGTCTCTTAGGGGAAATTTCTGTATCTGAATCATGCCTTTGTGGCTCTTCATATTATTGCAACTGTTCACCCACCTGTTGGGAAGCGCAGCTGCTCGGAAACTCTAAAAATTGTGGCTGGTGCCTTTACAGTTGTAAAATATGAAAGCTTAATAAGTCCTAAACAGATGTGCCTTTTATTAGATGCAGACTGTCAAAGCTTTGTTATCCGACAACCTGGAATTGAGGACAGAGTGAAAAACTGACCTTTCTTTAACCAAAACATTACTCTAAATTGAAAGCAGCATTTGCATTTAGAGGATCTAAAGCCATTCTTGGGTAAAAATATTGAGGATATAATTTTACAAGTTAACAATGTCTGCTCAGATAAACAGACTGTGACACAAACCTTGGAGTGTTCTCTTAAAAAGACATTTCTTTGATCCACTCGCTGATATCTCGTCGAAAGGTTGGCGCTCTGTTACGTCAGATCTCCAAAACCTATTTTGGTTATCCAACGAAGGACACAAAATGGCACGAGTGTAACAGTTTTCATCATTTTTGATCATTGCATGCCCTCATGATATATGAAAGCCAGCGGAAGAAAGACTTACCAACTGTTCCAGTCAAATATAAAAAGCGAATAGATGAAAGCCTCAGGTAGTCAGATGAAAGATTTAGGTGAAGTGTTACTATTTAATTTAAGTGAGTTCTTGAAACATACTGAGAGGAAGATAAACAGAGGGGAAAAAGGCATGAACTCCGCTTATCCATTTCCTTTCCCCCCACACGCCCGAGGGGGAGACATGTTGAGCTGATGGAGAGAGGGAAGAAGGAGATGGAGGAGGGGGAAAAGGGGGTAAGACAGATGAGGCAGAGGTGGAAGGAATGATAAAAAGGAGGTGAGAGGAAGAAATAGGGAATCAGAGTAACTGGGAATATTAGAGTTAGAGCGTGTTAAAGTGAGGCGAGCTGGGAAAGTGTAAAGTGAAATGAAAAGGGTACTGAACAAGGAAATAGAAAAAGGGTTGAGAATAAGGATAGGTGTGATTTCATGATGGGAGCCATCCCCTTGGCATATTTACAGAAATAGTGAATGATATGTAATGTCCATGTGCAATAAAACAAACTAGATTACATTTGCTGGGTAAACAATGATAAACAAATCCCTTTATAGTCGCAACCAGAATAACTTGACAAATCTAATTTTAATATTTTTAATTAGTTTGAGCCTTTAATGCTGGTTTCACTACCAATGACCACACAGTGGCTATAAAACAATTGTACAATCATTAAATAATGACACTTGAATGGTACATAAGGTAATATTTAACAACTTTAGTGAAGCAATTTTTTGCTAAGACCGCCACATAGATCCCAGGCACAACAAACATCCTTAATGCCCTCGACAAAAACCTAGAGAAGAAACAGTGAAAGGGAGAAGTGTGTCATTCCAGCAAAACTAAAGGAGAGATTCTGGTCAGGTTTGAGTTCATGAGAATGCAGGAGGAGGCATGTTTGAGATGTGGTCCTGCTCTCAGAATGAAACACTCTGTCCAAACTGGAACAGCACTGTTTTTGCAGTGCTTTTTGAAGTTTAGGGACATACTTGTGTTTTTTTCAGCTTATTCACATTAATAAATACCTGGTCTGCTTCACTGTGCACTAGAGACAGGTTCACCATTGGTGTGAAAGTAATCCAAGCCAAACAAGGAAAGTGATCCAAAAGAAAGTTAACTGTGGGTGGAATAGCCTAGATATTACAGAGTGAACAACAGTAAGCAAGTTAACTAAGCATTTATTAACTACATCATGTACAATGGAAAAGAGTAGCTGACAAAAGCATTCCTGGCACCACCAGTCTTCTTTACTCTATGCAGGTTAGTGCCTAAAAGTCTATGCTGTATGTGGTTACGCATTGCTTTGTTGATATGCAGGTTTTATGTGACACGGTCTATTACAACTTTATCTTTACTGCTAAAAATACTGCTGAACTGCTTTGATACTTCAAGATGTTACTTATTGTAGTTGTGTGTATAATCGGGTCATGGTGCAACAATGGTCTAGATGGCACAAGGAACAGAATGTAGCTACAGCTCCAAATAGAGGTAGGTGACTGCGTTACACAACATTTGACTGGCATTGGCACACTTAGACAGTGCAGTGTTAGGTGCTAGTTTGGAAGAGTGGGTAGCAGATCACATATGAGGGGCTCTTGCCTTGTGCGGCTGGTTCAACTCTTTCCTGAGGTCAATTTGCCACATTTTCACTCCTACACTCTCTCCCCCTTTATCAGCAGTCTCTACGATACCAAAAAAGGCAAAAAATTCCCATAAATTATCTAAAAAGTAGGGATGGGAATTATTAAGATTTTATCAATACCAATGCTATTAACAATCCTGCTAATCGATCCAATTCTTTAACAATTCCCTTATTGATTCCTGGAGATTTTCCGTGTGGGCAAATTTTGGCCTGTAGATTTTCAGTGGCGACAATGTCAAACACACGTCACAGCATAGATAACTGCTTCTGTAAGTTGCTGGTGTTTCCACCCACTTAAGGTTGTGCAGTAGGCACCTTTTGTAAAAAATTAAGCAACAATTCTGACCGCTTCTGAACTCTGTCAGTGGAAGGAATTGATAAGGGAATTGATTAGCAAAAAGACTCATATCAATACTTTGATGGAGCTGTTAACGATTCTCAACTGGAATTGGTTTTTGATTTCCATCCCCACTAAAAAGTAGAAGAAAGTGCAGTGCAAAACTGAGTCAAACAAATAAAAAAACCCATTGTTTTATTGATATTTTTCACAAGTTTTACATTTTTAAAACCCACTCACTTTCATTGAGGGTAACAACTAGCACTGAATTCAGACAAAAAAGAAAGAAAAATGGAGATAGAAAGATCTTTCCTGATGTTGACTATGTTACTGCATTACAGATCTTTGTAAAAATGTTCTCCATACTCTCTGTGAGTCACAGATCTGCATAAGCCCCGCGTGTTTGACCAAATACAGACATTTGTGTTGGTCTAACTTTATTTACAAATCCATCCTTGGAATCCTGCCAACCTTTTTTCATGTCACACAAACAGTGCAGCCGTAGCCTCTGCTCCCTGAATTTTATTACCTCCAGTGTTCCCTCACTACATACTGAGTTCAGCAAAGAGGCCTTTTTCTATTCTGATCCTTTAACCTGTAAGGAACTGTAACGGGATCTGAAGCTGTCCAACTAGATACCTCCAGGGATATTTGTACTTATTCTATAGGGGCACAGGAGAAAGCATCTTTGGATTGTTCCTGTTTTTAGTATTCAGCATGCCTCCACTTTGCTTCTTACTTGAATACTGTATGTAATTGATAGTTTAATATGTCTGTACAAAACAGGTCCCTCTTAAGAATGGGACCCTGTGTCTCAATCAGACAACCTGTTCAAATGACAGAAAAAATAAGATGAAACAGAACAGAGATATTGCACAAATTAAATGAATAAGCTCAGTGTTTTGCCCTAATAAATTTCGAACTGATTGAACTAAAATCTACATGTACAGTATATTTACCCTTGGGGCCCAATCATATGGGCAGCGCGTCTCCTGACGCATTCGTCTTTTACTTTACACCCACATTGTTTAAATAGCATAAGGGCGTGTACTACTTAGCTTTAAGAAGTTTGTTTGTCTTAAACTAAGGAGTGGTAAATGTACAAATCTGGCATGTTCCTTTCCTGACGATGTACAGAACAACTACACCTTCAACCATCAATTTGGATCACCACCAAAATCTGCTTAGAACTTACTGGGTTCTTAACAAAAATGTGGACAACTCCCCTATCTGCCAATGTTAAGAAATCCCTAAAAACTTCCTGGAGCTGCTTTTGGACTCGGATTACCACAAAAATGCAATCACTTCTTCTTTTTGACATGACCAAACTTCCCTGTAAATTTAATTTAAATTCAATTATCACTTTTTGAGTTACCCTGTCCACAACAAACAAACTAATAAACTAATTAACTTACAAACACTGGCAAAGCATAACCTTGCGGAGGCAACAATAAACATGATCAAAACAATAAAGGAGTTTGCATTTGACTTAAATCCTTTCGAGTATAGAATGTTATAAAGAAAGGACTTCAAAGAAAAGACAGAAGCTGTGTTCAAAACCATTCACTCATTCACTTACTCACTATTCCCTATGTAGTGTTAATGAAATAGTGAACTATATAGGGAACGACTGAACGACATTTCGGACACTACACTGAAATTTTCTAAACATCATTGTGTCAGTAGATGAGCCAGATACTCCTGTGACAGAAGTGGATGCGCCAAGCGTCACATAAATAAACCGGGCACTCAGGAGGATAAGTAGCAAATTTTGCAGCTGTTTACAACTGTTAAAAAGACATAAAAAAGCTACACTATGAATGTGTTAAAGATACTTTAACATTTCTTACATTTATAAACGAAAGCAGTGCCAATTTGTGCCGTAGCAGCCATCTTTCTCTTCTTATTCTCCTCTGGAAAAACACGACTGCATTGCATTGTGGTATACAGGAGTACGATATAGGGTACATTGTATGTACACTCACATTTGCTGTGCATTGTGGGTATTTTATAGTGCACTATATGAACAATATAAATAACCACTGAAATTTGAACAACACTACAAAATGGTGAACACACTTTATAGTGCACTATGTCCATGATAGGGGACGGTTAGGGGACTTAAGAGTCTACGAATGGAGTTCAGCACGTTGTTCGTTCCAGAGCCTAGGAGCCCACATAGAAGAACAACAACTCTTTGTTACCGGACACTGGGCACCACCAGCATACCCTGATCAGCTGATCTGAGGGTGCATCCAGGCTCATAAGGGGTCAGTAAATCAGTTATACAACTAGGGCCTGGTCATAAAAAGCTTAAAAGTTAATAATAACGTTTTAAAATTAATACTTTACTTCACTGGGATCCAATGTAACTATGCCATGATTGGGGAAATGTGATCTTGTTTTCATGAACCCGTTATCAGGCTAGCATTGTGAACTAATTAACAACATAATTATTCTGATCCAATAGGTACTGTTTCGGAATTGGGTATAGTGATACAAGGGCTGAGCGATATATTAATTATATTGACTAATTCAACATTTTACATATTGTGGCAATGTTTGAAGATAGAAATAATGAAACTTTTTACTGTTTTCAGGGTTCGACATAACCCATGACCCGCTGGCCGGCGGCCAGTAAAAGTACATGCAGGGTATGTCGATTGGTCAGTCACTGGCCCGTCCGGGTTATCATTGTTTACCCAGCTAATCACAGTGATTGTGATTTGCGAGAATGCACGCAGGAAATTTGAAATGCTTCGAGCGCCAGTGGTAAAGTGAAACGACGAAAAAAGAAAAGAAAGAGAAAGAAAAAAGAGAGTAAAGTGATTCTGTAAAAATGTCTGCAAAGGAGTGCTACGAGTCCAAGAGGAGGAAAAGGGGCTTTCTCTCAAAGAGGAGGGACCAGTATACCTGGATGAACCATGGCGAAGGCGTAATGTATTGTCAGGTATGTTGGCAGTTTCCAAAGGAAGGCTGACCGCGGTGGATCATTTTTTAAAGGCACTGACAACTACCAAAAACACATGCAGGACGTGATGGCTGTTACTGTTGTTGTCTGTCAGTTACGTCATTTTGCAGTGCAGCTGAGGTACTTGTGAACATTTGATCTAAATCCCTCCTGAATCACCCAGCGTCTTTGCACGCGCTCAGCGTCTTTGCGCGCGTGCGTTCCTCCATGAGCCGGTGAGCGTAAAGACACAGATAGACATGCATCGCAGGAACAATGAGGGATCATCAGTCACTTTGAGTGATTTTATAATTCAAACGGTGTCTCGATAGCTCATGTGCAAGGTTTAAGTAACACACAGACTTCAAAAATGACGAGTCAGCCTTTTGATGAATCAAAGCTCAACATTCTTCAACAGTCCAGCTATTGTTTTCACTCACTCACTGTTTTCTAAATAATAAATTCACCCTGAGGGATCCTCCATCACTTATTCTCCATGATATAAGGACAATCTTTGAAGGATCAAGCTTCAAATACAATCTACTAGTGCAGCAGTTCTGAACCCATGGGTGGAGGCCCATAAGTGGGTCTCAGAGCTGTTTTCAGTGGACGGTGTATAAATCAGTAAAAATGTGGCAAAACAGTCTTCAGTGTATGGAGGTCCTAAGACGACAAACATCCATCAGAGTATGTCAGATTATACCCACTAGAATAAACCAGACTACACCACTGGACCTATTGTGAATTATATTAGATTAGATTAGCTTGCAAGACATTAAAACAGGTGGATCCAGCTTCAGGCCAAGGTTACATTTTAGGATTGTTTTTGTTTTCTTTTGTTCCTTTGTTTTTTCAACAAGATTAAATATTCATATGAAAGTTCCATATTAATATTTTGGGAAGTAGAGCAGCCGTCAGTGTCAGTAAAGAGAAGTCTTGTTATGTCCACACTACATGAAGTACCTTTGATAACAAAATAACAGCATACACTTCAATTCTAAGAAGAAAACTGAGAGCAGTTTGGAAAAAGATTTTGATAACATTAAGGCGAAAACTGTTTTATGTCATCTCTGCATTATTCAGAGGTTCTTTCTTTGAGAGGGGGAAAAAAATCAATTAAAATCGGAAAATCGAGTTTTGTGAGAAAAAAAATCAGGGATCTTAATTTAAGGCCTTATTGCCCTAAGTGATACTAAACAAGGCCTATCGAAAGTTCAAAGGGAAAGTAGTGAGACAGACAAAATGAAACGAGAATTAGATGTCAGAGTATGAAGAGCAAACAAAGTCCAAACAAGAGTGATTTTTAAGGGAGTAAAAGGAGGTGACACAAGAAGAGGAAAGCAAAAAAAAAAAAGACAAAAAGGAGAGGGGAGAGAACATGAGATAAGGGAATAAAAAGAGAAATGAGGGTATGAAGGATGAGAAGAGAAGGACAAATGACATCAAAAAATGAATGCTTCAATTAAATATTTAAAAAAAAGGATTTAAGAAGGAGCAGAATGAAGAAAAAGATAGACTGTAAAGACAGAAGAAAGGGACAAGGACTTGAGGATTTGTTTGATAAGTGCCCCTTGTCCGTGTTAACCTCTGCTCTCTCTCCTGTGTATCAGATCTGTAACCTCCCAAAAAACCCTCAAACAGCACCTCACATCACTGCAACAAGAGCTGCAAAGTGAGGCCTTTTAAAATATTCATCAACTACTATCTTTTAAAAACTTGCACAGAAAACAACCATGCTTGTCATTACGGGATCCTGAAACACGCGCACACATATTTCAGCAACGGTGTAGCTGAACACAGAAGTGACAGGACTCGGTGTCGAGACCAGGCGGCTACATGAACCTTGCTGCATTAATACCAGACAGACAAGAAAGAGGAGGAGGAGGAAGACAAAAGGACGAGGAGAAGGAGAGTGAGACTAATGAGATGCGTGGAGAGTGAAATGGAGAGAACAAAAGAAAGAGCGAGGGAGAGAGGACAGTGGAGGGAAACAGAAATCCAGAGAGACAATATAGACATGAATTCAAACGGCAGAGGAGCAGGAGATGAAGGGAGGACAGACGCCGTTTTCATCTTTTATTCAGTTAGTTAAGGCTTCATCTGTATCCATGTCCGCCCACACACACACGCACACACCTTCAGTCACTACATGCTGTTTCGGAAAACCTGATCTGACTGAGGTGGTTGTACAAGCTGAATTTGGGTGTCAGACGCTTTAAACTCAAATATCAGAAAACAACTTTTTGCATTCTCTTTCAGCAGAATCTCCCCCATGTAATTAGTTTGTGAACAGGAACTGGCGAATCGCTCTCTGGGTGCTGAACTTTTTGTGCCGGTACCAGCCAAGCTAATGAGCCAGCTGATTGGCAGTTGGCAAGTCTGCTCCACTATAAGACCAAAAAAGTCATTGGTCTTAACTGCACTAATAAGGATTTGGAGCCCCCTTACAGGATCCAGTAGACAGCATTGGACTGGCTTGTTCTAAAATAATAGTAATGTATGTGTCCACTGGAGCTCATTTATTATGCACTGTTTATGTTCCATGTTTGAACTGTACACCCCAGAACATGTATTCATAATAAGTGATACGACACATGCAAGGTTTTTCATAAAGCAAGCAGGTAATTCTCAAGCAGGGAGAAAATTATCACAGATAAATGTGTTAAACAAATTATAAACCAAAAAAATATGAAACACACAAGTTCAGAACTTGTGAAATATAGAATGAACCTCCTTTTACGATTTTCACACTTTAACTTAACTGGCAAGAATAGAAATCTGTTACGTATTTGGAACTACAGCATAGTGGTTCAGTTTAGAAGAATTTCCTCTCTTTCTGATGGCCTGATAAAGCTGGTCTTCATGGCTAGTGCAAAAGTGTATGAATTATTGTTTATTAGAAGACTAGTGGGAATGCTTGCAGTAGGATCTTTTGTCATTTTGGTAGTCTAGTTTGTTAGCAACCGTCCTGTTCAACTAACAACAATGCTTTAAAATTCAGCATCAGATGCATTTTACTATTTCAGATTCAACATCAAAATCTTGTCTGTTTGTGTTAATCACAAACCTTAATTCAGGCTTGCTGTCATATTTTCTCAACAGTGCTTATGGTCACCTCCCATGTTGGTCAATGGGTTTTACAAACTTTTAACCAAATATCCAAGAGTAAAAAAATAATCTGTAATCAGGGCTATACATTATTAACAAATTTAATACAAGAGCTTTTTTTCATTTCCTGAAATGTTGTGGTTTTTTGAGATTGGAAGCTTGTGCCTGACAGTGATGATACGTCCCTTATCACAAAGAGTGCAGCTGCCAAGTTGCTACTGAAAGCTGAAACTCTGATTGGTTTGAATCATGTAATCCATCCTTGCTTTGAGTCAGGATTGCAGACCCTCTAGATAGCAAAACAGAGACAAGCACACCCCTAAGTGCCGTGTGCCACAAACTTTTAAACAATGCGCTCCATGCCATCAAAATAGACAGAATAAATTCAACTGTAATTTGAAACGTAAAAAAGGAAAGATACACTCATGACAACATAAAAAAGCATAAAAAGTTGAGCTCCTAGGAAAACCACCCAAATGTATTTGTTATTACAGAAAAATATGGGCTTTCAGAGTCTTTGTAGATGTGTCCTGATATAACAAAGACCACCACAGTCAACCACACATTTGAATTGTTTCCATTAATATGTTGTTTGAGATCAACATGACTCCACAGCATCTAGTATAACTAGTTCCTGCTTTACCAGCTAACAAAACAATATGATTGTATCATTATATTAAGTTTTCTGATATTATTTTCCACTAGGATTTTTTGATAATTGAATTAAGATGTTAAAGTATACAAAAAATCCAGCCTATGCAGCCAAACCCAATAAATATACACTCAGGTCTACTTCATATATTAGGTTTTGTCACTCCAAAGAATGTTTTCCATTTGCAGCAAGTTTTGCAGATCATCACAATGAGAGCTTTGTGGGTTCTTGCGCTGATGTTGATTCTAAAGACAGTTTGTGTCTCTTTAGGGAGTGATACCAAGGATAAGTGACATGTTGCGCCTCTTGTTTCCACTCTGTGAGTTTGTGTGGTCTTTGATTTTGAGGTTGAGCTGCTGTGGCTTCTAGGCACTTCCACTTCGAGGTCACTTACAGTTGACCGGGGCAGATCTTTTGGGGCAGAAATATCTGAAGATGACCTCGGGCGAAAAGATCATTATAATATTGGAATAAAGAGGAAGTCCAAACAGTGAGTTAGAATTAAGAAGACATTAAAGAAAGCAATTAATCTTCACAGAGGCTTTTTGTTCCTGTTTTTGGGGTATATTTCTGAGAGGCTCTTTAAGGTATTATAAATAAACTGACATAATCTGAACAATAATCATTTTGAAGGGGTCCCTGGGGGGAGTTAATTGTAAACCATGTAAATCAAACTGTGAATGAGACAAAATGGCAACGCTAAAGGACTAAGTATTTCCTTTTTCCAATGGCTGATATTTAAAGTGCAAATGTCAGCAACACCCAGGTTGTTTTCATTCAAATGTGCCCTTAAACCAGAGCTATCCTGCTTGTTGCTTTATCTGAGACTGAAACAGAGTTGATCTAGGAGGGTTTGAATGTTGGCGAGGGTCTTTCCGGTCATTGTGTTCTCTGATGGTCCTTAAGTGGTGCGACATTGTGTAAAAAGTCTCTCCCTGTCGTCTCAGCAGGAAAAGCCTGCCTGCCTGTAGGGGGTTTGACTAATGACTGTATTGTTGCTCAGAACCGCACACTGCTCAAAATGCTTCAGCTCTTTGCTATTTTTATTTTTGGTTTGATTTGTTTCAGATTTTTGATGCTTGTTGGACTTTTAACTTGTTATATTTGTGTGTGTGCGTGTGTGTGTGTATGTACTGTATGTATATTTATGTGTGTGTATACATGTATACATGTTGATACATACATACATATATATGCCTGTGTGTGTATATGTACATATATATATATCTATTAGGGATCAACCGATATGGATTTTTTAGGGCCGATTGTCGATACCGTTTTTTTTCCATCACCCTTAGCCGATGACCGATTATGGACTGCCGATTTTCTTGGGCCAATATTTGTGGCCGATACTGCTTTTGTTCCCTCAATTTACATGAAAAAAATGACATTATCAACTTTAAAAGGAATAAATATTCAACCATGCACACAACATTTCTGTCATAGTTTAAGTGTTATCTTCCATCGATGTGATGGCTGCTCCTCTGCAGTGAGACGTGCATCCCCCCACCCCCACCCACTCACATCAGCTGAGCAGACGCTGACTGAAAAACTCCGCTAACGCTGGATTGATAATGGCAGCAAACAGCTCGAAACACGTTTTCACAAAACACTGACACAATTTAGTAATACATATAAAACATCTCTCTCATCATTAAAGTTTTTCTAGTGCACGCTAAAGACCTGTCTGATAGCAAACACGGCTGCTCCACTCTGCTCTGAGGGAGAGAGCACACACACACATACACACACACACATACGACACGCATTTAACCTCAGCCCGGTGTTCGCTGAATTAAACTCCTACAAACACCATGGAACTGAATTGACAACGATGACATTACTTAATCCTTAAACCGGTGTTCGTAACAGCTATACATATTAGCCTACAACTACATCAACAGCTCCCTAAATACAATGGTAAGCAGTTTTAAAGATGAAGCATTCAACAGCATTCCCGTTTTTCTGACCCACAAACTTAACTATATTTTCAAGCAAGTATATTACATGTACTTGGCATTCATGTTTCCTATTTCAAAGTGGGTGGCAATATTTCAACTCAGTTTAACTGTTAGAGGCTAATTGAAAGTTTAAAACTTATCGTTGTTGTTAAGCAGCCTCCAAGGCAATGCTGCTTTCACCACTCTTGCGGTGGGGGAGGGGTAACGCGTCTGCATGTGCTGCAGGGTCTTCCGGCAACACAGAGCTGCCCATGGATGCCTGTCTGTAAATCATGCCACGGAAAAATACATTGGTGAACCCACGCGGGAATCGGCCAATGCCGATTCAAGTAAAGAACGCAAATATCGGCCCGATATATCGGCTGGCCGATGTATCGGTCAATCCTTAATATATATACACGTATACATATATACACACACACACACACACACACACACACACATATCTATATATATATATATATATATATATATATATATATATATATATATATATATATATACACACTACCAGTCAAAAGTTCTAGAACACCACAATTTTTCTATTTTTTTACTGGATAGTATTCAGTTTAATGTTTCATTGCACTCTGAAATGAAAGCATAGTACAAATAAGCAATTGGAGTAAAAAAAGAAAACATGAAATCAATTTATAGGCCAAAATGTATTCTAAACCCTTGACTCATCAAAGTAGCCTCCTTTGGCAGATATGACAGCTGAACACACTCCAGGTATTCTTTCTTCAATAGAAATCAAACAATTCATTGCAATCTACATATGCTTCAAATTTCATACTGCTATACTGCCCTAAAGCTCGATTCTGTGGCTTGAACATTTCACACTACCTCATTGTACTCAAAAATTTGGTTTTCAATATTATGTAAATATTATTTATTCTGTTTTTGGTGTCTTGAGCCAGGTGCATTGTTGTTTCGTTCTACTGTGTACTGTTGGTATACAGTTTGAATCACAATACAGAAATCTTGAGACTTGAAATCTTGCATCAAGATCTCGGGTGGGGGGATATGGACTAAAAAATGTTACCCCCATATTGTCAAGATAAATGATGATAGATGCCGCTTTTTTTCCTGTAACCTAATAACAAATCATTATCAAAATGCCAATATTTGAAGAGGAGATTTAAATTAAAAAAAAAAAATCAAACAATACTGAAACCTGTTTATATCATGGATCAAAAGCAGAAGTCCTGGACTCCCAGTTTTTTAGCAATTATTTGTATTTAATGATCACGAATTATAGACATACTCCTACTCACTCTCTTAATTGTCCAAATTACTGGCACTATTTATAAAATATTGGGACATTTATAAATGTCCTAATATTTATAAATAGTTCCACCAGGAGTGTAGAAAATGTTGAAAAAAAAAATACCTTGACGTATTAAATATATTTCAAAAAGGTGTGGTCTTTGTGTAGACTTACTTGATAGAGCTAAAGTTATCTCCTTCTCCTCACCTACAAGGCTCTCCACAACCTAGCCCCCACTAACCTCTGCGACCTCCTTCATGAATACACTCCTTCCCGCACCCGCCGCTTAACCTCTGCTGGACTGCTAACCATCCCCACATCACGCCTCAGTACCATGGGTGCCCGAGCCTTCAGCTGCTCAGCACTCAGACTCTGGAACTCCCTCCCCCCACACATAAGACAGTCAGACTCCACAACTTCATTCAAATCCCAACTCAAAACTCACCTGTTCAAACTGGCATATACCCTCTAACTGGACATTGTGCACTTGTTTTTTATGTTGATGTTTTGTTTTTAATAACCTCTGCAATTGCCTACGCTTTTATGCTTTTACTTTTGTAAGGTGACCTTGGGTGACTTGAAAGGCACCTCCAAATAAAATGTATTATCATTATCATTATTAGTATTATTATTATTATTATTATTATTATTATTATTATTATTATTATTTATTATCTACCTATCCTGTCCGAGCCTCATCAGTGGCTGTGAAGAGCTAGAATACTATTTAATATTGACGCCCCACTGCGTCTTCCTTTAGCCAGCCCATTGTTTTCTGTTTATTTAAACTAAGTGATCTTTTTAAATAAAAGCTGCACTCCATAAAGTTCACAGTTAACATTGTTCTGTTCTTGTCCATCAATTTCACAAATTAATGTAGAAAAGCTGTGTTGAACTAACAATGTCTCTTAGCCTCACACAGCTAACCTAGTCTAACCTGCCATTCAGAAGTGTCAGCCTGTTTTTGGTTGTTTCTGATGTTGTGGGATGCCTTGGTGAAGTCCAACTTAAATGTAGGCACTGACACAGAGCTACTCAACAAGCAATTTGTGAGCACTCACAGCAACAGCAGCACCCGATCAGGGAGTTCTGCACAAACAATTGATCTGATGAAAGGGCCAATATTATGGCATTTAACAACCTGATTAAAGTTCATTTGTCACAAAGTCTAAATGATATTTTGCCTTTTCTTGCAGTGGTTATTAATGTAAATTTATCAAGGCAACCACTTAGTGTCATTGCTACTTTTACGGCCTGCCTTACATCAGTTACGTTTTGTATTATTAGTCTTGTTTTTAGGAAATTTGTGTTGCATTGACTTACAAGGTCTTACGAGAAATAAGTTTCATGAAACATTATTTCAAAAACATGGATCACTAATTAATATGTCTGACTGTTACAGTATATAAATGTTTTGTGAGACAGTACTTCAATACTGCAAAGTGAGCAGTATAAAAATATTGTCTTACACTGTATTTAGTTTAAAAATCTATCAATATATTTTAAAAATACTAACTATACACTTTTGCCCAGCCTGACTTTAACTTTTGGCTCTTAAAACCTCTCTGGCAACCAATTGACATGATAACATTGAAAAAATGACATTCAATATTGTCATTGTGACATTTCCAGTCATGACATTTTCATTGCAAAGTCAAAAATAGTCCATGGATATATTTTTAAGCCTTTCCAACTTACCTGTAAATGTCACAAAGGAAGTCACTTTTGAGGTTTTAAGGTGCTTCCATTAACTATAATCCTGAATGACTTGAAATTCTAATTACACCAAACAGACCATCACAAGTGATCCGTCTGCCTTTATGGAGCGGCTTTGCTCCTGTTTTTACATCTTGTTTTATCTGTGAAGCAGACACTCGCAGTATAAATAGACTTTAAAGTCTTCATATACCAAGCAAGTGAACATTAGATCTGCTTTATGGAGAGAAGTTGTGTTGAGTCAGACAAATTAGGCACAGATTTTACAGAAAGGAAAGGTAAATCTCCGTAGTGAACGTGGGATGTGTATTTATTTTTACATATATATTGAGTGTATTCATATGTGTCATTTTTCAGACAGCACAGCAGACATCATGGTGAAACAAGGGCCATTCAGCCTGGATGACCCCAAGGATTACAGCGTGGATGTGCGCATCAGTGATGGAGGACGACCCCTTCAGACCAGCATCACAAAACTGTCAATCAAGGTTCGTGTGTGTTAACTGTGGAGATGACAACCTGTATTTAAATGACCAAATGAGAAAAACTACCTTACCCATGGTGGGAGATAGAGTTAAAGGCAAAAAAAAAAAAGGCATATGATCCTTTTCTGTGTTTTTTCTTTAACCAGCTATGATTAATTGTTGTTGTGCCCTGACACTCAACATCCAAAGCAAGTGCGAGTTAGCATATGTGGTGAAGAAGAATGATATTGATGGTCTTAATCAATTGTTTTGGTCAGTACTTTCACTGTCATAATGTTGCAATAATTTGCTTATATAATTAATTTTATAATCAATGATTCACTCT
The DNA here is from genome assembly GCA_037902135.1 of Cetoscarus ocellatus. Taxonomy (NCBI): domain Eukaryota; kingdom Metazoa; phylum Chordata; class Actinopteri; order Labriformes; family Labridae; genus Cetoscarus; species Cetoscarus ocellatus. The sequence goes on along the minus strand of JBAMNC010000034.1, from coordinate 1,475,886 downwards.
TATATGATTCACTTTCACACATTTACTTTCATTTTTTTATTTGCTTATTTTTTTAGATCTTTAATTTCATAGTTTATTTATTTTACTGAATGTTGGATTAATGGGTTCAGTTTATATGCTTAATGGTTTCATAAGTTTTATTTTACATGTTATGTGCCTTATATATTCCCTTAGATGGTTTGCCTCATATAATCCTCACACAATTCTTAGTTAGAATTGTCACAATATATGTTTTGTCTAGTTAGAATTGTCACACAATATATGCCTTATGAGTTCACAGGAGTGTTGTATTATTCATAATCTCACAAAGTAGAAGTTAGACTTTTTACACAGTATATTTTCATGATATGGTTGGTAATTGGTTTTATATGCATAAAATGTTCATAAAACATTGTTTTTCCCTTTAATGGGGCCAAAATACATATTTAATTTCAAAGATTAGGTGACTCTAACACATCTGGGAAGAGACTCATAAGTGAAAAATTCCAGCCCATATTTGAAAAGCTCACAGAGAAGCCATTTCGAAGCAGCAGACAGAACCACCACTTTGAGAAACAGGGAAAGGAAAAAATGCCAAATTATATATAATAACTATAAGATGAAGAAATTCTGGACATAATTGGATTTGTATGACGTCCTAGGAAGGGAATATTACACAATTAAGTTCAAGAACAAATAAAAGTGAATATTAAGAAGAGGGGGTGGAGCATTTTAGTAGGAGGGGGTGGAGCTCCACCCAGAGATAAAAAGCGATGTTTCACAGCTTTGAAGCCAGTTGGGGTGTTGGTACCACACTTCAACTCCTCCCATGAGTTTGTTAAAGATTCTTTTTTTGGGCTTTACTAAACTAGTGACACTTGGACTCCGTCTGCATGATGTACTTTTTTGGGGACAAGAAGCGTAAATTAGAATTTACCATTTTGGACATCCTTAAGTTTCATTTAGGTAGCCATGTTCTGGGCAGATTTTTACGAGTCAGCTTAAACTATGTCTTTGGGGAAAAAAAAATCACGACAGTGAGTATTACACCATAGGTAGCCTGACCTTGAGTCTCAAATGCCAAACATGTTTGATATTTCTGGTTTGGGACTGTGGAGGCTTTTCAGTAAATTAATGGCATTGATATCTCATACTCTATTACTTGAACGAATAAAATCAGTTCAAACAAGCCTGGAATTAGGTCACCCCCCCTTGATTGTTAAAGGATAAGTTCGGTTTCTACAGCTTTTACATAGTTTATAGAATGAAGTAGAACAATATACTCACCCAGAAGGCTTTCCTGATCCAAACAGTGCTTCGGGAGATATTTAGATCCAAAATCGAGCGGCGGACATCCGTAAAATGGTAGCAGACGGGGCATGCATAGCCGCTCCTTAAACTGCATTAATCATCCAAAAACTCATTAGTTTCACCAACATTTCATCATGGTCCGCTCGCGCTACCCCTCCACGACAGTCCGGTGTCACTCCATCCATGTTTTTGTGACTGTGCTGACCTCTGAACTGAAAAGTTTCTTTCCGGTTGCGCACATGCGCAGTACGGCTCATTGTTTCAGCGCCGAGCGGTGGCTACACAATAACTTTCTTCTTCCAGTTTTGTGCAAAATGGACAAATATCTATCAGATGAAGATGTTGTGGACGAGAACTTTGAATATGATGGGTGTCCTTACAGTTTCAAGCAAGAGTATACAGATGAGGAGCTCATCGAAAGGAGGACGCGGAGGCAAGAAACTTTTCAGTTCAGAGGTCAGCACAGTCACAAAAACATGGATGGAGTGACACCGGACTGTCGTGGAGGAGTAGCACGAGCGGACCATGATGAAATGTTGGTGAAACTAATGAGTTTTTGGACGATTAATGCAGCTTTAGGAGCGGCGCTATACATGCCCTGTCTGCTACCATTTATACGGATGTCCGCCGCTCGATTTTGGATCTAAATATCTCCCGAAGCACTGTTTGGATCAGGAAAGCCTTCTGGGTGAGTATATTGTTCTACTTCATTCTATAAACTATGTAAAAGCTGTAGAAACCGAACTTATCCTTTAAGAAAGACAAATCAGGTCAAAATCAAGCATAAAATCATCTACCGCCAGCCTGAGCAGTCTCCCAGCACAGCATGTGACACATGATTGTTTAATGAGTTGAATTGGAAATAAGTCTGCAGGCCAGGACTTACTGAAAACTTAAAGGGACTAAGAGACCACTGTCTCTTTCCTCAGCTCTATATCTGTCTGCAGCAGACCTTGACATTGATGTTTGCATTTTTCTGAGATGCTGCATGGACTCATAAAAGAGTATCTACCGACAGGTAAATAACACACTTAGCAGGGTGGAGACTGTGATGGAGGACAAAACATGGAGACACACAGCAGGCAGGGAGGGGCATGACTACAGCAGTGATTAAACAAAATCCTGCACCTTCCTACATGTTTGTGTCAGCATCTTAGCCTCTCATGGTGTAACTGCTGTGAAAACAGCTTGCTTCACTTTTTACCATGTTGTGACTACCAGTGCCTCTTCTCTCCACCAGATTACCCACCTCTGTATTTTGTCTCTCCCTATCCTTCCATCTTTTCTCTCTTTGCTTTGGGTTGAAAATAAGACAGCTTATTGTGTTTTCCTTCATAACTTCCATACTTTTGTTATTATTGAATGCTAGAGTTACAGATATTTTGCTGATGATAATAATAATAATAATAATAATAATAAATTTTATTACCTATGCCAAAGAGCTTATATTTTTTCCAGCGTTTGTCCATCTGTTTGTCTGTTGACAAAAATGTTAAAAGTTATGAATGGAGTTTGATGACATTTTCAGGGAATGTTGGTCATGACACAAGGAAGAAATGATAAAAATTTAGTATTGATTCAAATCCAGATGCAGATCCAGGAATATATTTAAGGCTTTGTTAACATTGAGAGATAGGGAAGTGTTTCACATTTACTCTGACATCTAGGCTAAAATGGCAGACAGCTGTGCTCTAGGAACACTGCTACTTTACAATGCACTTTACATTTGAAACAAATCTTAAAGTGTTCTGATTTTTAAAACATATAAATAGACATCAACTTAAAAACGCACAATTACAGTTTTATTTATAAATCACATAATATTAAAAAAATTACAAAGTTCAGAAATTTTGGTGACCATATTAACAAAGTTCTCCATTAATGCCTATTTTATAAGACTTAGTCAAACGCCAATATTTTAATGTGTATGTTCACAATAAGTGCATCATACTCTGTGAGGTTATTGCGTGTTTTATTTTTCATGAAACTAAGTATATCTTCATGGAATGACAATTTAACTCACAAAATAAAATCTTTAAATCCTTACATCTCTGTGGCAAACAGCCATATTTTATGACTTTTTCACATAAAAATGTCAAAGAAGGTGCACATAACAACCCGTTTTTATACACTGAAATTCTGTAGAACTCAAAATAAACTGTAAAAGAACATTTGTTTTGATCTTACTGACCTAATGACTGCTTTTTCTAAAAAAAAAAAAATGTTACAGTCGTGCCGCTGTGATGCCAGAAGGATTCCTACACAGTGTAAAGCTGGTGCTCGAAGAATGGGGGTTAGCGTTCATGCACTGATCGCCATTCTGCTCTGCATACTGACCATACTGGGTAAGTTACAAGTCTATATACCCTTACTTATCCCTGAAGTTTCCTCAGAAATCATCTTTTGGGGATTTTTCATGTATAAGAAGTTTATTTTGCCCAAGACCTGTCTTAAACTTGTTCCTATTCGAAAGAGTATCTGAAAGGGGAACTCAAATGAAGTTTCACATCAAAGTCTGTTGTGTCGTGGGATGTGGGGCAGCTGCTTGTGTGGAAGAAAAAGTCACAGAGGGGGCTGAATTGTAGCTTCAACTGCCTCAAGTTATGTTACACAAGTCACTATAAATTGGGTTGATCCAAGTTATGATACAGAGTAATAACTGAGATTACCATGAACTGTAACAAGCATAAGTCGTGTCTTGTGGTGTCAGACAAGATTTTGACCTCTTGCTGCCATAGGTGTGTAGCTGTAGGTATGTTGATACTCCGGAGGCTTAAGGGCTTAGTTTGCAACTTTCAGAACAGATTTTTTAAAACCAAAACAAATACTCCTTTTAAAGGTACCACCATCATTTCTCGGCTTCCCTTTCCCTACCTGATGCAATATAACTTTGCCCTTCCCATCCTGTTTCTGAGTAACAAAGAGCATCAGACAAGTGCTGATAAGGACAGGTGCTGTTACGGGACTTCACACATCCTAAAGTTATTCTGCTGTAGGCTGGTCAAGTTCTTTTGACAGGGGTAATTTTATATTTTTTATTAATTGCGGACTCCAATGGTGTCATCAAAATCCATGCTCAGTGTGACATCACAATGAGTTATTATAATACAACCCTCCCCTCACCTGGTATCTGAAACAATGGATCCCCACTTAGAGCCATGGAGGCACACAGCCAGGTGTACTCATGATAGTACACCCAATTCTCTTTCAGTTTGCTTTGAAAGAGAAACAAACCAAAACAAAGTATCCTACAAAAGGCTGTCAAAGGCTCCTTTTTTTATAGCTTCTGATTGGGCACATCAGATGTGTCTCAGACTGTAAACAAAGACGCATTTAGATTTACAAAGACTGCTAGCTAACACCATTTAACATGGTCTCAGGCTAAACCATAACAGTGGTGAGACCTTGGGGTGGTCTTTGCAGAAGTATTGCGAGATGTCTTGTACATACCACACAGTATTGCATGATTCTGACTGCATTTAATAGTGCATACAAGGGAAGAATAACTCCACTGGCACAAAACTGATACTGGCAGATGACAGCTTAACGCAGCAAGTTTGTGTGCCTGCTTCTCAGCAGCAGCAAGGTAGATGTTCTCCCTGTGTCTGTGTGGGTTTACTCCAGGCAGTCTGGTTTCTTCCCACTGACCAAAAACATGCTTGATAGGTTAAGTGGTGACTCTAAATGACCCATAGGTGAGAATGTGTGTGAATGGATGTCTGTCTATATGCGGCCTGGTGATCCGCTGGCACCTGGTTCAGGACATAGACAGCCTATCACCCAATGTCAGATAGGATAGGCTCCAGCCCCCTGCTACCCCAAAAAGGGATAAGTTGTTTATATGATTGATGGATAGAATAATTCAAATGGCCATGCATTTTTATGCAGACAAAGATGCTTTTGAAAACTTCATCTGTGTGGACGGGATTGTTTCTAAATTCTAAAGGTCCCATGTCCTGGCGTGTTTGACTCTTTACATCATGTCTTAGGTGTCTATTAAGCTACCATGTGAATTAAGTTGAATAAAAAAATGATGCATTTAGTCTCTGTAGGAGACCAGATGCAGCTCTTTTTCCATCCCCTTTGAAAATGCTCAGATCTGAGGGGGCAGGGAGGCTATAATAATGAACTCTGCTCTGATATGCTGCCCAAACGATGTCTGGTGGGAGGGGGGAAGGAGGGGCTATAGGCCACAGAGCGAACTTTCAAAACAGTCATGGCATCTGCCTGTGACAAACAGAACACATGTAGCTGGAGGCTATACAGTTATTACACCATGAACCCCAGAAGGTAAAAAACAGAGTGTTTCGAGGATAATTTTCTTTAAAGAGGCGTAGAGCATTTCTCAGTGTACTAAGAGATAAGTAAAAAGTGTCATGTTCTTCTGCACCCCAATCCCCTTCTAACAAAATTAAAAGCAAAGAAATGGATTTTACAGGATGTTGGACCTTTAAGATGAAAACCTTCTTTTTCGAAAAGACCTGTGGACAAAGGATATGATATTCCCTTTAAAGTAGAAGAAGAAGGGACCAATTTCAAAATTTGGTCTTCAGCTGTCCATAGAAAGCCCTGAAAAATGTATTTATTTGTTTCCTCAACTGTCTGGTTCATTACTAAATCTTGAAACTGTGAATCAGGGGAACAGACTTTGAAGTTTTTTTTTTGGGAGATGAAAGATGAAAAAGTTTGTAGGCAGAAAACAGATCTGCATCCAAATCAAACACCAGAGTACTCCTAACAAGCAGAAAAGTAAAACACTTCTTTTTCTGGTCTGCTTGTTTGTTTTGAAAAGATAATGATTTGGCATTAGTCAAAAATCTTCATAGTTAAAATTACAGACAGACAGCAGAAAAAATGTTTAAACTGATTTATTCCTGTCAGTCTTTGCTGTTGTTGTACAGTTTGTTAACAAACAGTTACAGAAGACCTTTTCCTCCTACCTTCAGACTTTTTATTCTCTTTCATAAAGAAGGCACCAAGGATAGATATAAAAATGGCAGCAGTGAGTGATCGGGGCATGTGCACAGACTCAGTCGCCCTTGCAGTGCGATAAATAAGGTTTGTGTTTTTGTGGGGAACAGTTCCCCTCCCTTTGTTGTTGGTTTTATGAATAATGCAGTGGCGGATGTGGAAATAATGCCTGCGGTTGTGAGCTCAATATTCTCTTTGATACCTTCGCCCCCTGCTTCTTTTTTTCTGTCTGCTGAAAAAAGAGACACTTGTCATGTTGGATGAGAGGCACGCAAGAGATAGTTGGCCAAACAAGAGGGGTGAGAAGTGCTGAGGAAGAGAAAAAAAAACAGAGAAAAAGACGAAGAACTTAAAGATTAAGAGAGGATGGAGGCGGAGTGACAGATGGAAAAAAAAACACTTATATCTTAACTTAGATATGTGAGGTGGAGAGGGTGAGACAGACGCAGACTGACGAGAGGCAGAGTGAGACAGAAAGAGGTTAAAGAGAGACCCGGAAGAGGAGAATTGTGGGAAAAAAGGGCGGAAGAATAGGAGTGGTAATGAGGAGAGTTTATCAGCTCTTTAGGTGCCGTCTGCTTATCAAACACCACCAAACACTTAGCCTATTAACTATTAATACACTCCTTCACTATCGCGCCTTTACTCCTCCATTTTTGTTGCCTTCATCTCCCTCTTCTTCCCTCTCTCCCCCTCTGGGTCTCTCTCTCTGCCTCCCTCTCCATTTTTTCTGTCTCTCCCTCTTTATCAAACACCCGCTCCTCCCCTCCCATCCCAAATGCAGGCCAGATTAACTATTTAATGCACTTGTCATTATCTGCAGGGGCCCAAAGCAATTTAGCGCGCTCCCCTATTCACCGAAGCATTTTCTCACAAGAAGTCTAGTTTGACATGCAAAAAAAAGAAAAAAAAATTGTACAAAGAAAAGACTTCTTCTTTTCTTTTTTCTTTCTTTCTCGTCACTCTAAGTCTGATATCTCCAGAGCTTATTAAACTGCAGAGCATGTGTTGTAAAAGATTAATCTGTTGGTTTCCCAGGCAAACTTAAATTAGTCCCGCTCGCCCTCCAACTAAAAGGCATGGCTAATGCTGCTCGTCCGCTGAGAGAGAAAGAGGTTCATATTAGGCCCTCCTCTCTTCTCCTTGTTCATCTCCTCTCTTCATTTCCTCTGGTCTAACTTCCCTTACTTCCTCTTACTCATCCTTGTTATTCTTTTCTCTTAATCATTTATTCTGCTGGTTTGTTTCTCTTATTCTTTCATTATTTGTAATAATTTCTTCACAATTTATCACTTTGTTGAAGCATAATAAGGACAGAAACAGGACATAAATCATGATGAGGAGGATATTTTCATTATGGTCCTCAAGAGGTCAAAATGTCATGAAAAGTCAAATAATTCTGAATTATGTTGATATACATTTAGAAATAAAATAGAAAATAAAGTTGAAGTGTTAACATTTAGCTGTCGTAACTTGTCACTTTTAACATTATTGGGGGAGTTATTGTAAAAAATAGGGAATTCTGTCCGATCTCGCCCTGTTAACAGAATTTATAAAAATTCCTTGATCTATGTCCAGATTGTGATCACCACCAAATCACTACTCTCTTGTGCATGACCAACATCCCTTGAACATTTAATCAAATTCCGTCCGTTACCCTTTGATTTACGCTGTTAACAAACAAACGAACAAACTGACGAACAAACAACACAAACCATAATCTCCTTGGCGAAGGTGATAAAAGAAAGGAGTTTAAATGTTTGGGATAATGTTCTTAGAAAAAAATGAGGAAAAAGGCTAAAATGACAAGAAAAAAAGCAGAAAGGTTTAAAAAGTAGAAATAATTGTGAAAACATTAAAATGTCAGCAGCAGTCCACAGTAATAACCAAAATGTTTAGATCTAAGTCTAAATCACAAAAAAAGTTCACAGGACAAGGAGTAAGTCAACATAAAGTCAAAATGTGGGCAAAAACAGTTGAAACATTTAGAACTTTGTCAAAATGGGCAAAAAAATCAAAATTGAGAAGTGACAAAAAATGGGTCAAAATGAGCAAAATTGCTAAAAATACAAGACAAAATCCCTCTGATAATGGAAGAAAAACAATGAAGTGTGAACTTAGTAGATAAATAGAAAAAAGTCAAGAAAAAGTAATATTGACTAAAATATAGGTCAGAACAAAGTCAGAATAAAGGGAAAAAATCTATATTTTGAGAATTAAGGTCAAAATACTAGAAAAGGATTAAATGAAAAACAGTTAAATGGAAAAAAAAATAAAAATTCAAGGGTATAAAATATAGAACACAATTCAAGAAAAGATGAAATGAAAAATGTTGAAATGACTAAAATGGTTCAGGTGAAATGAATTTACTTGAAATGACAAAAATTAAAAGGTTGTTGAAATGACATACGAAAGTCAAAATAAAATACAAATGACAGGAAAATAGTCAATTGATGAGAATACATTTAAAAAGACTAAGAAAAATGTTGAAATAGAGTTAGTAAGAGCTGAAAATAGTTCAAATGAAAAAAAGAAAGACAGAACTTTGCCAAATTAACAAGAACTAGGCGAGAATGATGAGAATAATCTTAAAACGGCAGACACAATAGTAAAAACTAAAGTGGAAATTACAAAAAAAAAAAACAAACAAACAATGGGAATAAAGCTTAAATGGTGAGAAAAAAAATCAAAATGTAGTTGAACTTATAAAAAGTACAAACTTAGTTGAAAAGCCAAAATAAAAGAGGAAAACATAAAACTTTCATCTGACCAAAGCTTTCATTTGAACACAGCGAGAGTAACATGAAGTCTGTTTATATTCTCAGGAGACACAGCTTTTATGCACTTATAATCCGTATTATATGATGAATGAAATCACTCTGAGAGCACAGAGAGGACACATAAATATGGTAAGCAAAGAGCACTAATGTGTTCCAACAGTCCAAACAATATCCATCAGGAGAAACAGGCAGCAGATTCAGACACAATGTTGATTTAAGAACACACACAGTCATGTAAAACATGTGCAACAGAAATGGGCTGCAAATTAGAAACAAATTGTCATAGAAAGCTGAAACGCTATATGACAGAAATGGTTTGCAACTATGGGCTGCAAAATCAGAGTACAAGCAAGATGAAAATGCTGAAATTCATCCATTTAATGTCTATGCTGCTGACCCTTTTGTAATCACACAGGGCTGGAGCCAACCCCAGCTATTATTGGGCTGACATGTAGAGGAAAAAATATCATCTATACTTAAATGGAGAAACAGGCTTACTAAAGTATCCACTGCTCCTGTTAGCTACAGGTCCTTGTTAACCATACAGTTAGCAGTACCAGCTACCCAGTGTCAAGCTCTAAACACAGCAGTGTGATGGTGTTCATGCCTCAAAGAGATATTTCAGTATTTCTGAAGCTGGGTTGTATGAGGTACTTGACAACAGTCAGTAAAGTGGCTGAAAAGGCTCCCAGCAGTTCTGTATCTTTAAGGAGAATGACCAAAGGCACACTGCTGTTGGTGGGTACTGATATTTTGCATAACTTTGTGAGTTTTATGTAAAAACAAGTCACTAAACTATGTTGGCTCAAAAGTATGATTGAGAAACAAATTTCAGACAATTCATTTTTTACTCCAGGAAGTCTCTGTGTTTGGCACTGTTTTATGATGTAGTAAATGGCTGTGTTTTTCCACCCATGTGTATTGATTCCATCGACTGAATTACATTCTGCAGAATTTCCCCCTCTGTTACTCATAATGGTAACCCTGTGCATCCACAGTAAAAGATGCATCATCATCACTTTAGACCAAAGTCACTCAAATTTGGTTCAGTAATAGTTTCCTCTGTCGTTGTTGTGTCTTCCTCAGTCTACAGCAGGTCACTGCGCATGGATAGACGAGCACATAGCCATTGCTGCATTGTGAAATAATGCCAAACACAGACACCTCCTGGAGGAAACTTATGCAATCTGAAATTTTTGATCCAATCCTTCATTTGACATAGTTTTGTGGCTCATTTTTACATAAAACTCACACAATTGAATAAGTGTACCCGTCATACAGCAGTGTACCTTACTGGTAGTCTCAGGTTCCTCTTAAAGGTACAGCACTGCTTGGAACCCTTTCAATGGACAATTGTCAATTACTTGATACAGCCCAACTTCAAAATACTGAAATATCCCTTTAAATTTGTTTTAGTACTTGGTAGGTGTGGTCAGAGGTATGTAGCTGTTTGTCTTTAAAGGTCTGCAAACAACTATCTGTGGTTTTGTTGCTGCAAATACAGCAAATAAAGTTACGATAAAAACGTACATAATTAAGTGCATTAACCAAAGTTATCACCAAATAAGTTTTGTTTACAGATATGACCAGTGCTAAGACCACACATAGAAAATGGAGTGGGGTCTAAGATTCTTCTTTGTGATTTTTTTTTTTATTATCATTTATCGTGGTATGGTTTACTCCGTCCTGCCAACAGATGCTCTAGACTGAAAGTCTCCGGTTTACACTGTCACTCATTGAACTGATACACCATACTTGTTTCCATATATTTGCAGGTGTAAACATCAACATATAAATCAGAGTTTATTTGTTGCCACCTGATTTGGTTGAAATGTTTTTCTCTGTGTGGTGACAATGGTACATTGAGCCACTGTGCGCACACAGAAAGTTTAGGCTTTTGTTTTTTTTTTTTTACTCTTGCTTGGCTGTTGCCCACACTACTTTGCTGGTGTACTGCATACTGCCTCGAGTATGTGGTGTGTCTGTTCTGGAGATGCAGTTGATGTGCCAAACATCCACACTGACTACAATCATGCACCAACTGCAAGTTGATCACTGCGCCCTCTGTGCAGGGTTTTTGAATCAAACACTTTTTAACTCGTTCACATTGAATTTTGAACCTTCTGTTGTTACAATTTAAAGATGGAGATGCTGGGGATTGAACCCAGGACCTCATACATGCGAAGCACGCGCTCTCCCACTGAGCTACATCCCCCTGTGTTACTGTCTCAATGCACATCTTTATTCATAAAATAAAACTACTGCTGCTGTGGTTAAGGTTCAGCTAGATTTAGGCAGAATGTCACTTATGCTGTTGATTTAAGATTATGTTTAAGGTTAGAAACCAGCAGTGACTCGGTCAGAAGGAAACAGGCAGCGGTTTCAAATGGTGGTCTTAAATAACTCATCAAACCACAAACAACTTCTTCCTCTGTTACTTCCATCTTTGATCCCAGCAGACAATTGTTAACATTTCAATTCTCATGGTTGTTCTAGTCTTTGTTACTCCAACAATGAGACAACATGTCGGTTTGGGTATTTTTTACATGACTGAATATTTTAAGACAGTTACGCATACATTCTTCTCCCTGTTTCCTTTTTAACATCTTTCTTTCTCTGTCTCTCAGTTGTAAACCACTCTGCCATTTTTCAGGTCCAACTTTTCTTCCCTTTCCTTTCTCTCTCGTCTTGTTTTCTCATACTCATTTCCACTTCCCACCCTGTATTTACTGAATCTCTCTTCCTGTCTCTGATGCTCCTCTCTTCTCTCTCTTTGTTGGATCTGTTTGTCTCTCGCTGAGACGATTCACTTGAGGTTTGAATGCTCGAGGCGAATGCCTCAGACACCTTAAAACATCCACTCCTCATTTACTCCTCTCATTCCTGCTCTGTTTTCTAGTCGCTTTCCCTCATTAGTGTTCCACTTTCCTCACTTGTTTCCTGCCCCCATTCTTACTCTGTTGTGGTTTTTGTGGCCTAATTTCTTCTCATGATTTTTTTTTTGTTGTAGGAGTGTTAGTATTCTGTCTGTCGGAAAGTTTTAACTCTTACATGTGTTTATATATGACCTCAGTTTATATCACACCCACCCTTTGTTGGCTTAAGTAGTGATGTCATAGATAGCCTCATGGTGGCTTTAAACATACAAGATTAGACCTCAAAGTGGTGCGAAATGAGATCTGACAAATTTAATCTTCTTTAGTTTTCCTGAAAAGGATCTCAGACTATATGTAATCATATTGGAAAGGAGACTGAATTACAGTAAAGTGCATTAATTTACACAAAATGATTCTAAAAGCTTAATATGCAATGTCTGTGGCTGTGTAGATTCAAGAAAGGCTGGAAACACCAGCAACATGCTGCAACATAAAAAGTTAATAACTTTGTCTTAGGTTGACCATTTGAGAGAGTTGATCCCATAGAGGTGGGCGTTCCTTGTTTGGCATGGTTTGTCTGAATATATTATGAACACGACAGTTGATCCCTGGTTTGGCAAAAAAAAAAAAAAAAGTGCTGAGCTTCACTGAAAGAGGTGGGTGCAGCTTGCTTCCTATTGCCCCCTGGAGCAGTTTGTTTGCACTGAGGATACAACCAGTCCAGCAACTGGCACAAACATGGTGATGAGTTAACTCAAAACACTGCTGTAGTAGTATGAAAAGCAGCAATAGTAATAATAACTGCATTACAGCTGTCAGGCAACCAGACTCATAACAAAGCACTACTTTATAAAAATGTTTGGATCCCACAGAGTCACTTTCTACAGGTTAACATTATTCAACATCATAACAGCAGATCACCAAAGGACTGGTTTTATTGCTATACTCTGTAACGGCTAAAACTGAAAAATTCCCCCATAGGGATTAGTAGAGTATCTATGATTCTGGTTCTGACTCAACACTGTCAGCTTCAAAACCTTATAAGGATTTCAAGGATTTCCTCTCATTCAATCAGGAGAATTTATCCCATTTAAAGTTACTACCTTCACTGCCTGATTTTATGCAGAAACTTCTACAGGTTTTATGGTGTAATAAGCTACCATACCATTCAGTGTCTTTAGTCCGCTGTAGCAGTTTTAATCTGTATAAATGTTCACGTTTGACAAAATAGAACATGAACCTTGTTTCATCTATCTTTGTCAAATTCTGTTAAAACAGCACTGAGCTGCTACATAATTAGATTTTTCTAATAATGGACCATATTTGTGCCCTTTATATCCCTCTGATGATCACATATCCCAATATATCTTTGTGTAATATTATTGCTATATATCAATAGTCCCAGTACTGCAGTAACACAAGATTGTCAGTATTGTTGACCATGAATCAGGTATTGTATCGTCTTGTACTGTAAGGTCCCTTGTGTTTCCCAGCCATACTACCTACACTGAACAGGCACTATGATAGTGCATACTTTAGACGAAAACAAAGCAGGTTGAGCCAGCACCACAAATGTAGAAGCACCATAAAATCTTTAATCCAAAACTCTAAAGCTGTAGGAGATTTTAGGCAGACCAGAGTTGCAAGAGCAAACGTTTTCTTTTTTCTGACTTCTCAAAAGTACTGCAGATGGAGCTTCTCTGAGTCGTGCAAACTTACTACAGGAAAAGGGTCTATGGGCCACCCTAGAGAGTCTAAAACGCTTGAAATTACATGTCAGGGGTTACATGGGGGGGGGGCAAAATCAACACATATGTGACTAAATTGATCAACAATCAAGTCTCAGTCTGACAAGAACTTAACTAGATTAAAATGGAAATGGTGGACAACCTTGAACTGAATGATAGTATTTCACAGACTGATTGAGGAAGAGTGCATTCAATCCAAGGCTCCCCTTAAATCTCATACGTGAGTTCTGCCCCTAATTCTTCTTCCAATCATGTCCATAATCAAGATAATAGAAATTTAATAAGAAAAACACTCTGTTCCAACTTTTAATTAACTGTGGTGATAAGTCTGCTGTTAAGATGCATCAACTAGCATTAAACCTGCAGAGAATTAATAGGTTTTAAAATAAACTTTGTTCTTCTCTACTTTCAGTCATAGTGATCCTGTTCGTGATGAGGAAACGTTACCAGAAGGACTCTCCAAGTATGAAGAACAGCGGGGAGATTCATGAGCAGCTCGTCACATACGATGAGGAAGGAGGAGGAGAGATGGACACTAATGGGTAAGAAAATGAAAACACAAAAAGATCTCTGAAAAGCCTTCATTCTAAAAATATAAAGGTGACTTTTCCTCCCTTTAAAAATCTTTTAAACAGAAAAAAACACAAGTCTGAGATTAAAAGAAGTTATACTTTCAGCTTCTGTTGTAAGTAATTGTCTTTTAATGATAAGCAAATTAATCTGCCAATTCAATCATTACATATGTTTAAAGTAAAGAAGTTTGACTTACAACAACACAAATTCCTCTTTCACTTTTAAATACATTCTCTGATTCATTTTTTCATTGCAACTCTGTCCACATAACATGCTGAAATATTTATTTTTTGCTGCATCTGTCAATTTTGTTGACCCAGTTTAACTATAAGAAATCACTAGAGTTTTACTGGAACTGAATCCTACCTCGTTCATATTTAAGTAGTATTAAATCCATACATAATCCTGTACACTAGAGATATTATCTGCACCAGCCTGTCTGCTGTCAAAAGTGGCTCTGATGAACATCTGCAGGCTGACAGATGGCAGACAGATGAAGCTAAACTGGATTTGTTTTATATTTCTATTCTCCCGCAATTCAATACTTTTAAGATCTAGAAGTTTTTAGTCTAAAACAGTAAAAGATTTAATTACTTGGCTTGAACATTTGGTCAGATATAATTTAGATATATTTGATATCCTGTGACTTAACTGCCATTACAATGGTGTAAAAATGACAAAATATTCATACATTTACAGAAAACTAGGGCTGTCAGCGTTAATGTATTAATCACGATGAGAGCATAGGCCAGATAGCAGTTTATTGCGTTAATTGCCCCATTTTGTTCTTGTACACACACTTTTTTAAGATGCTGTAGCAAAGCAGCAGCTTGATGCAACTCACTGTGGCACTTCACTGCTCCCAAATAAATGAAAAACACAGACACCACGGCATCTTTGAATCTCATTTCTACATACAGTCTAAGAAAGCTCATTGGTCAAGTCATAGATTGTCTGCATCATGTGATGTCAAACATTTTACTTTTTTACAGTTTGTTGACGATATTTCCATTTCCCACTGATCAGTGGCAAGTTCTATTTGTCCTTGGCTAGAGCTCATGTCTGTACATATGTTAGATATTTTCTTTCAAAGTGAAAACTGTATTTTATCTAAACAAAAAAGGCAAACCTTAGTTGTAGCTAAGAAGAGTGTGTCCTCCCCCTTAAACCCCCATGTAAGAAAGAGTTTATATTACTTCACCAACATAAACGATTTGAATTGTTTTCATTGATAAAATCCAGATAGAATAAGTCTATTGGCAAAAGACCTTTGAGGAAAGTGTGCAGTTTGTATGTTACTGTCCTACGTGATATATTTAAGAACTTACTTTTGCCAAACTCAAAGCTAGCAGCTCTCTATACCCTCCTGATGGGGGCCCTGACCCCAGGGTGGAAACCAATAGCATTATTTATTAAGTGTAATCAAGAACAGAACAGGAATAGAGTCACATAACCAGGATCAAGATGTTTAACAGTGTTAATATAAACCTAAGAAATAGTCCCTAAAATATGTGAATATTAAATTAGACATGCAGTTACGGATGTTTATGGTTAATTGTGATACAGGGGAAATAACTAAACCCCAGAGTCTCAGCCAAATTGGATATACTTTATTTTTTAAATGCCTCTTCAGTGCTTTGGAAAGGGCTCGAATAGGGGAAGGATAAGACATGCCCGCTGACTCCTTCATGCCCACCTCATCAGTAGTGGCACCTTACTGTCTATGCTGCCTTGTGTATTTGATTATTGTCCATGATGTGGTAACCATCCTGTGTAGACTTATAAGTGACCTCCAGTAAAATTCACAAGCTCATATTTTATCATCTTCATTTCAAGAAACACATGTTTTCACAGATTACACTAACCACAACTCCAAAGTGTCACAGTGATGTCTCCTACTGGTTGAGCCTGCAGTTACCCATGTACCCTGCTTTTTCTGATTTAATGGAATAACAATGGAATCAGCTGCTACTACTACAGAAAAGTGGTGGTGATCTGAAGAGGCAATGGTTTGCTTCATAGATGACAGTCTGCATCTCGAGATCAGCCAACAGTAACATCGTATTACAATTGCAGGTAGAGAGCAGTTGTTTAGCATATTTTTAGCACAATGTGTAAAATTGACAATATTACTAAAATGTCCAATCACAAAGGCTTTTGTATAAACTTGTGCTCTTAGGGTTAGGTTGCTCTTCAAATTCAGTGATTATTATTGATAAAAATACTGACCATCTGACAGCCTCAAACCTAATATGACATGAGTCATTCGACTGGAACATCCTCCTGAAAAAATAAAACACTAATTTAAAATCTGCTCAGCTCATAATTCAGGTCTTACACAAATATTCAACCCAGTATCCATCAATAACATACAGTATATCTCTCTTTCAGCTACGATGTCTCAATCCTCTCTTCTGCTTGCAACGATGGCTCTTTGCTCCGCCACCCAGACCACCACCCTCACCCCTCCCTCTACGCCATGGTCCAGAAAGCCCCCCACCACCATTCACAACCTACTGCGTGTAAAGGTGACATGGCTGCGATGATCGAGGTCAAGAAGGACGAAGCGGATCACGACAGAGACGGCTTCCCGTATGACACCCTGCACATCTATGGCTACGAGGGACCAGAGTCTTTAGCCGGGAGCCTCAGCTCATTGGAAAGTTCTTCCTCCGGCTCAAACGTGGATTATGACTTCCTGAGCGACTGGGGGCCCAGGTTCAGGACCCTGGCTGAGCTGTATGGCGTGGATGAACCAGAGTACTACCATCAATACTGATGGAGATCGTGTGCTGATAAGCGCATGTGATGCCAAAATACACACACATACACAGATCGGATACAGCCATAGAAATACACCCACTCAGAGCCAAAAGCATGCAGTAAACACACACACATAACCAGTCTGTTAGGCTGTGCATTTTATTCTGGATGAGGAGCTTCAGTCGTGCTGACAGGCGTGTTCTCCAAAGACCTCTCTGGCTTCTGAAACAGAATCGGGACGTTCTGTTTCCAGTGTTATAAAAAACAACTTTTGTTATCATGTGTAATTCAATGTGTCCTACAGTCTGTCAGTCCTCCCCCATTCTCATCCAACAGATGAACAAGAGCATTATCAAACTCCTGGAGGACGCTTCGTCAAGTTCAACAAGCTGACTTTGCTTCTGGATATGTATTTTTGGAACCCTATTCATCCTTCAGTAACATGATGGAAGTATTTCTTAAGTAAAACCAGGACAAGACGCCATAGGAGAAACAAAGAACTAACCATGTTCGAGATGTGGGTGAAGAAAGAACATGAGATCCTCCTGTGAGGTTTCTCTCATTCCTTCATGGGTGGTGTTGTGTGATGATGTTTGCAAAACACTCATTCTACCAGAGAATATCCAGTCACTTCATCAGAAACTCTACAGCTACTGTAGCCAATCAGAATTATCCCTTAGTTACTGATGTGCTTATCAGGTCACTGCTTGCCAACAATGTTATTATTTTTTTTTTTTCAACTCCAGTCTTTTTCATGTGGCACCATTTTGCATCCCTTTGTGCAGTAAATATTGAAATATTGTTAAAAACAGTAAAGATTACTTCTTATGGATATAACTTTAAAACTCTCAACCATGAATATCTGTTAAACTTTAATTGACATTTTGATGTGCTTTAACAGGAGAAAAAGCCTTAACTAAAGATGATTTTTAAGAACCATACATAATCCCCCATCATTGCTATTGTATGCAAATCCAGAACTACTGGCTGATGGTTGTATGTCCCTACGAGATATTAAACTGCAAGACATGCAAGTATTGTGGAAGGTCATGAACAGGGGGAGGGTGGTTGTTGTGTGAATGTGACTGGTAGGATTTTTCTTCTTTAGGGTCACACAAATGCACATTTTTTAAAGAATCAAGTTCACAATGACCTTGATTCATGTACTTCTAAAAATCTATTTATCAACTTCATAGTGCAAACCTTAAGTGATCCTGAGATTCTGCTCTCACAGACAAGGGGTGAACAAATGACACAATACCTAAACTGTTGTCTAATGCCCTTCAAATGTAGCCTGTTCATCCTTGAGTCAGAGTCAACACTTGTACAAACTTTAACATGAGTTCTAATAAGATATGGTCTTTCCAAAAAATGGATGAACATGGGGATTGATGACCTAGACTTTAACCTTTGACCTGATCCTGATTATACTTGAGTTAAACCAGACCTTAGTGCAGAGTTTAAAGAAAATCCACCAGAGAACTCCGGGGTAATCTCATTCACAAGCATGAGATGAACATATGGGCAGATGACCTTGACAATGATGAGATACCCTCTACTAACCAGTTCTTCCTTGAATTAGAGTCAACATTTGTGCAAGGTTTAAAGAAAATTCCTGAAAGCACTCATGAAATACAGAATTTGTGTTTAAAGGATGAACATATCACTCAGTGCTCCTGACCTCAGAATGGACTTGGGTTTGCAGAATGTATTTATAAAAAAAAAAATGCCCAAATGGAAGTTTAGACTAGAAACATAATGATTTAGACATAACTTAGTCATTCAGGGATGAGCTCTTTCAAACATTAAGATCTACATTACAGTTTAACTGAAAGTTTTTCCCTCCTGTACAACTGGGGATGCAAATGGTGCATGTCAAAGCAGCTTATCAACATTAGGTCGGTGATCTATTTCTTTCAAACTTCTCTATTACATATTAGCAGCCTGTAAACTACTCATTTAGTTGATCATTATTGGTATAAGATAAAATGGGTTAAACAGATCAAGGAAAAAGAGGACCCATTTCTGATTGGAAGTTGGTGTACAGATTGGAGTAAAAGAAACTTGGGAGGCCTGAACAGTTTAAACCTGATGACATTTGATGTGCTTGATTGGACAGAGATGCCAGGCGGGTTTATTCTTGGAACAATAATGAAACTGGCAGTTACAGCTTGGAAAACTCATCAATCTGTAATGAGTGGTGCGACATTTTGTGATAAACTTTTAATAGATTTAGTAGCTTCGGCTGTATTTAATCCTTTTCAAGGTCAAAAGAGGTAAAAATTCAGATAAGGTCCATCAAAGTGACTGATTAAGCACTAGGGCATTTTTTTCCAAGGTATGAACCTTAAAATGAATAAGACTTTTCTTCTTTTTTTAGACAATTTTCTTTATTATCTTCTGCTCTGAAGATAGAACAGACCACAGACAGATAGGCGGATGGACAAAAAGGAAATGGCAGTGCCGCCGCTCAGACAGAATTACAGCCTGTTCCCAGGCTTTATTTGACAGGAGCCATCATCACAGTTATTGTTGAGATGAAAGCTCAACTCTCAGAGGTCTACTAGAACAAAAGTCATTCAGACAGCTGCGGAAACATTGAGTGGCAAGAGCGGCCATGCCGGGCAGCTGTGATGGGTCTGAGGTGGCTCGAACAACTTTAACCTTTCATCCTTTTCGGCTGCTGTCAGGACAAGATCTCCCTGATCCAATATTTCGACAGACCAGAGAAGATTTGATGCACTTCTGCTGAAAAAGCAATGAAATGAAGAAAGTGGGCTTGAAACTTTTTGTTGAATTTGACTCACTTTCAATCTTTCACATGATTTTTTTAGCCGTCAAGCATTCTGTAAAAGGCTTAAGACGCTGAGTGACACTGAAAAAAAGTTATATTGTATTATTTTTTTCTACTTTGATCCTTTTTGCATTTTTTGGGGAAAATTGATCCCAATAATTGCACTGTTTTCTTACGTACATCATTTAATGCTTTCTTTGAGCAATCATTGTTTTATAAAGATTCTTTATCTCATATACAATTTAAAATCTAACCCCTCCATCGATGAATATGTACTTTAGCTAAAGACTGACAGTCACACAGAGGAGAAGATATACATGCAAAGAATAAGCAGAGTGAGCAACATGTTTTTTCATAAACTACTTGCATCATCAACCATTTCTGCTTAAATTAAAAGTAACATTACAGGGCCATACATGGTTGTTAGATGATGATTTTGCAGAATAGTTTCATTTCAAAGCTGCTGCAAAAAATGTCAACCTCAAATTTGATGCCAGTCTTCTGATTCAACAAGTGGCAGCATTAATCTGTGACCTTATGTTTCTGTGGCTTTTGCTAATTTTGAGGGCAAGGAGGATGTGTCCTTATGTATGCCCTTTTACTTATCAAAGGTATATGTAATAGTTAATTCTAACATATTGTTAAAAAAAAGGAAAAAATAAGGAATTCAGCTGAAAGCACACAGCAAACATGTTGCTCTTGTGGCTGTTAATCTGATATTATGCTTCTAGCCTCCTCTTTCATATGCAGGAGTCCAGAGGTTCTGCATGCACAATGGTCTGTGCTCTGACCTCTGAAGGTGATATCAGACAGAATTTTATTAAAAATAGATCAAGGACATAAAAAACCCTTCTGGTTTTAGTTTCCATTAAACAAAACAATTGGCAGCATGATTTGCTTCTGTGCATGTGACTGATAACCTGACCATATTGACCCTTCCACATAAACAGGATATAAAACACTGGACCATCTTGGCAAGAGCCCATAGACAGTGTTTGGGGAGGGCAGCAGCTTGCAAAAACATAGCTGGAAGGTGATTGGACAATTGTTCTGTCATTACAGGCCAATCAGTTTATAGAGTTTCTGGTACTGCTGCCAAGCCAGTTTATAAATTAAACCTTTGTCAAAACCTGTCGGGAGAGAGGCAAAAATATCTTCTCCATTCAGAGACGCGCTCAGTGTTGTTCTTTGTTCTTCATTCAATGAAGAAATGTTGTCATGTTCTAGTGACAGTCCCACGACAGTGTGCAGCATCTATGTTAATTGTTCCATGAGCAAACATTGTTTACAGGCCTGCACTTACTTCTCACACACTCAAGGCCCCACCTTCTTCCCCTCAAAAGAAGCTGATTGGCCAGTGCCTTTGCAGACCAAGCTCAGACGTTCTAGCCTGAAGCTTTGCATAATGCATCTGCCCGATTGCAGACTAGGAATCAAGTAAATACAGCAGCTATGCAAGTTACATGATCAACATTGCAGTGACACTATCCCACATGCACACTTTAGAAATGTAATTGTAAAATAATAAACATTCTCCAAATTATAATGGTTCAGAATCTGAGTGAGGCTGGTTAGATACTAGACACTTTTAAGACAGAATTTATAGTCAACCTCCCATTATTAGCAGTTGGTGGGGGCATTGATTTTAAGACTTGTAAAAGTCAAAGTGTGGGGTGTTGGTGTAATTATTTTGCTTCTCCCAACTGGTTTGGAGCCTCTTTGACCACAATTTTTACATGACTTCAGACCAAGCAGCCTATAATGTAATACCTGTTATATCAAGTGAGAGCATACAGGCAGGGAGGCATAACAAAGTCCATGTTTTGTACTATTACTGCTAACAAACATGGCAATATAAACACAATTTGCCAATTTTCACAGCCAGGATCTTCCCTGTATTCTCTTAATGTTTACTGCAAAGTAACCCCCAGGACAGCCAGCTGACAGTGTTAATGTCAGGGTACCACAGTATAATCTACAGTTGGACCACATTTCATTCTGACACATTTTACTGCATCTTTGTTTAAAGAGAATTTGGCAATAAACCTGGACACGTTGAAAACAAGTCATTAATGAAGGTTGATAAAACCAATGGTCACTCAGTGTTGTAAGTAATACCCTATGAATCAGTTTGACTTATAGTTAAATTCAATCTTTTTCCTGTGCGCAAAAGTTTTTGATAAAACAATCTGTAAATACAACACTGAGGCCTATTTAACTCTAATGAAGACACATCCACGTGTCTTTGAGACAGTCCCATTGTTTTTAAATGTAATTCATTCTAGTGTAGAGAATTGTGTTTATTTACTCTCCTGTTTATTCTGTTTTGTTTGGACTTGAACTTGTTTCTTTAAGTCCCTGGCCTCCGTGGAATGCTGTTCGATAAACGCTGGATACAATAGCGGGAAGCCCTCTGAATGCCTTCCTGTTGGCTTCATATATATACTTAGAGCGACCTCCTCACTCTTGGTCAGTTGATCCTGCTCTCCTTGTTTGTCTCACCATATCTCAACTCCCCTCCCTCTCTCTCCGTCCTCTAATCAACTAAACCAAACACTGGACTTCACTTCCTGTCCATCTGGGAGGTTTACTCCCGCCCCTTCCTGTCTGTGTTATCTCAAAGAGGGCTAACACATTGTGTTCGCTTCCCTGGGAAACAACCTTGAAAAGGAAAAGGGATTGAGGCGAGGAGGAGCAGTAGACGAGGTTGGGGGTTAACAAGAAAGAAAGATGAAGAAAACAATGTAGGGCACTGATGAGTTTTCCAGCTGAGAAGTTATACTAAATAGCAAAGATGTTAGAGATGAAACGCTGACACATTTTACACGTGCAGGTGGCAACGACATCCTGTTGTTCTGGCATCCTAATGAAGCAAACAGCACCCGCTGTTAAATGTCTAGATTAAAAGAAACAATCCTTACTTTGATGGTGACCAATGTGCCTCTAAGTATCCTCACTCCATTAGGTTTCAAAATTTGCACTAAAAATAAAATCTGAATCCCAAATAAACCATTGTTTTTGTAGATGGAATCGCAACGTTGACTAAAAAGGTTCAGTTTTGGGATTTCTGATGTAACTCCTCTACACGTTTCCAATATCAAATCCGTTTTTCAGCCTCTAGACGTAGTTGGTAAAACAATTGATAACACTTCTGGTTTCAATTTTGTTTTGATCAAACTTTGGGCTTTGACTGTCAGGACAACATCTCCCTGATCCAGTATTTCAACAGACTATAGAAGAATGATGCATTTCTGCTGAAAACAATTTTTATGTTAATTACATATTTTGAGTACTGCTTTGTGGACAAAATTCTTGTTATTGTTGCAGATGGAAGTGTTTTATCTTTTATGGTCCAATCAGCAATATGTGTTGTGTTTACTTAAAGACAGAAAATTTGCGATATTTTGGAAAGTTGAGGGGAAATTTACAAACAATTTGAGCTAGCATTCTGAGCACCTGAGCATGGTTAAAAGAGGGTGAAACTTTCTAACATCATACCACTTTGTTAAGCTAGCGTAAGAGAAGGCATCATTGAGGTCCACTGTGCATCATCTAGTGTGACTGAGTGCACATATTTTTCTCATATCATTTATGCTCAATGTAGGGTCAGGTGTAGAAAATGTTTGTATTGTGGGGACCAAACAGGGGCACTGGCTCAGAAGGGTAGTACATTTAAATGCAAAATAAAAATCAAACTATTAAAAGATCAGTCATTATTCTTGCTTAGAGCAGTGAACTTTTAAAGCCATAACAGCTTGTGAAATAAACAATTTCACATTTGATAAACACAACAGCTTTCAAAATGCCAAATACATAAAATCCACTCTAAATGATCATCACAGCTCTTATAAATGTTTATTCTGGTTGAGTAAACCAATACAACAACAGATTTTGGCAATTAGTGGTGATGGGTCAAATGACCATTTACATTTAGACTCTGGCTGAGGTGGCCAATCAGATTTTAGGGGCGGGTCCTGCCCTCCTAAAGCCCCCCACCTGGTCCTGCCCATAGTTCAATGGTTGAAATCCCCTGAAAAGGTCAATGCAGCATTTAAGATGAGGCTTTGGTGTGAGAGCAAAAGAGAGAAAGGAAGCCGCAGCCACTGCTCTGGACATGGATGCTGCTATGTGTGGCCAACAGTCCCTCTAAATTGAATGGATTGATGTGAAAATTGCAGAAAATAAGTCCGTTTAAAAAGAAAAATAACAAAAATAATAATAATTATAATGAGGGAAAGTTTTGTCGTCAGAGTACAGGTCAGGTCAGGACAGGACAGGTCAAACAGATTCGGTGTGCAAAGGCCTTTAAAACTCAACACTGATGTCAGTCTTGTAGTTGAAAAGTAAATCACATCTTCAAAAACAAGGAATTTTTTGATAGGCTGCTGATAGGCACCTAACATTGAAATACACTACTAACATCAAATTTCAACTTTGGACAAATATCAGTGGTTTCAAGTCATCATCACAAACCATTCTGCATCTTGCCCTTCCTTTTTTCACTGAAGAAAAGTTTATAAATAAAGAAAATTGATCAAATATAAAAAAGACAGTCAAATACAAGGTATTTTTAAGTTTTAAAGACTGAGGGGTCCAGAACAGGTGTTGGTCTAACCTGGCAACAGTGGGAGAGGCTTCACCAAGGGTCAATGCTTACAAAATTAGAAGATGAAATTTACATTCAAAAAAAAGAAAATTGTACCAAGCATTTATTTCTGTCTGCAGTGTTTATTTCGTCATTTCATGTCATGTGTCTGCATGGCGACTCATCTGAACTCACATTACAGCTAAATTCAACATGATTTCTATTTTGTATTAGTATAAAAGTGCATCTGCAAAATCAGCAAATATTAGTTAAACTGAGTTACCAGATTTATTTAACTGCCATGTATGGTTTTGAAACAAAATGTCTTTTTTTTTTGTATGTGCAGTTTATTTAATAGAACGGTGAATCATTTTGGACATGCAGTGACTAATATCTCAGGTTAGCATCCAGGCGCTAAAAGAAGAAATAACGTCCTCAATTATTCAGTGTACTAGCCTCATAAAGCAGACCTTTAAGCAATTCATCTTCATTTTCATTTGCGTAGCTCATATGTTATTTAAGAGGTCAACCCTGACAGATATGTATAGAGAAAAAAATGTGCCTAAAGATTTTTTTCTTGCCTCACCTTGTTCATATTTTGCCTCAATAACTGTATTTAGAAGATGTTAAACTTGACACAATCTCTTTTTTAATGCTGTAAAAAGAAACAAAAGGTTCATTTTCTCCAATGACAGAGTAGTCTTTGATGCATGAGTGACAGTCAGAGTGAATATGTGATTTTCTGTTGTCGTTCTCGTGTGTGTCAGTGCGCGTGCTTGTGATTGTACCCATGTACATACACACAAATGGGTGTCAAACCAATAAAAAATAGCAACCACATAGGAATACATTTTTTTCTCTTGTGTAAATACAGGAAGGCTCTTGAAAGGAGCAATATGTGCCTTTATTCGCTAAAAAAAGAAATACTGTAATTCATTTTCTGATGGCAAACGCTATGTTTTCTATATTGTTTTTATGGTGTAAAACATCTACTTTTTATTACCTGACAATTTTTGTAAGTGTAGAATAAAAAATAAACTCTCAAATATGTTTTGATGTGTGATTTGTGTTTTTGGTTCCACCACACTTTGGCAAATAGAAATGTTAATTATACACCAGTTAAATTTCATATAAATCAAATAACTTAAACAATAACATTGAGAAAAAGTAAGATTGGGGCATACATATTAAAAACACAAGCACAAAAACTATGAACTGAACGTGACATGTTTTGGTGAATGAATAAACCTGAGCTTGTTTAATGCTTTCTCTACTGTCCTCACTATTCAAACTACTTTTTACACCATGTCAACGTTGCCCATTCACACC
Source organism: Cetoscarus ocellatus (assembly GCA_037902135.1). Lineage (NCBI taxonomy): Eukaryota > Metazoa > Chordata > Actinopteri > Labriformes > Labridae > Cetoscarus > Cetoscarus ocellatus. The sequence continues at coordinate 1,450,177 of JBAMNC010000034.1, read as the reverse complement.
ACATTAACATACAAATTAGCTACAATGTAAGGAGACCCTTACTGTTAACTTACTGCTAGCATACACATTCACATACCACTGATGCAGCCATCAAAGCAATTTGGGGTTCAGAGCCTTTGCCCAAGGATGCTTTAACATGTTACTGTAAGAGGAAGGGATTGAACCCTTACACTCCCAGTTTAAAGAAGGTCAACCATAATGCAAAGCCAAAGCTGCCCTGATCCTCACCTTTTGTTTTGTTGCGTCACCTCTGATTTAAAATTTTACATGGTAATGACAGCACATGTGATCACTGACAGATGACACGTTTTTTCAGGTTGCCCCAACCACGGACTCAGTTACCTTTTCGGTTCATTGTTTTATCTCAGTCTGTGACAAAATCCTTTGAAACAACACCAGTTCCAGTGGATTAAGGTCGATCTTTCTTTGGTTGTGTATCCGCTTTCTGAAGGTGCAACAGTGAAGCACTATCTGCAATATTTGAACTTGACTAAGGTTTTTCTCTGAAACTTGAACCTACATATAACCAAAAGAGCCTTAAGTTCTAGACATGGACACAGCTAGTGTCTTCTGGACAGTCAGATTTGGACTCTAAATTAACGATTGAGGACTCAAGACCTGCATTTGGACTCAACAGACAATGGGAACTTGACTCAAAAAGGATACCTTCTGGATACTCTGACTTGTTCTTGAACTTGGACTGAAATAGTGATGACCAAGACTTGGTCATGACTTAGACTTGACTTGGATTTGTCTTAAGAAACCTGGACTTAGATGTGGACTCCACTTAGAATCTTCTAAGGAGACCTGAACTTGGACTAAAACTTAACTTAGTCTGACTTTAAAACTTTTTGAAGTTTTTAATGCTTTTGAAGCGTTACAGCACCACTTCTTGGTCTGGCATATTTTTAACAACAATTTCAGTGTTTTCATGTGGATGGACACATTCCTTGAGACAATGCTCGTATTTACAGAAAACATTTTAAAATGAAAAATGTTTTCCGTCAACTCGGCATTGTGTGTTTCTGTGTGGACAGCGCCTTACATTTTTCCTTTGGATACTCATACTTGGTTTTTATTTGTTCCCAAACCATAACCTTCTTTGGGAATTCAGATTTGGACTGGGACTCAGATTTGGATAGAACTCTTGAAGATTTGGACTTGGCCTTGGCCTTGACCTGGACTTAATTTGAAATCTTATTTTTAGACACAGTCGAAGACCCATTTTAGATTTGACTTTAACCTTCTCTGGAAGTTCATACTTGGACTCAAATTTAGTTGAGAACAGAGTTTAACTCAACTTGTATGAAATCTGGAATCTTTTTTGGAGACTCAGACTTGGAACTGACTGGAAAACTGGTGGCTCAATGCTGTCTCAGATTTAAAAATTGGTAAAGAGCTACAATGCAGGTATGTGGACTACTTTTATGAAGCCATTTATCTGGTGTTTTGGCCTTTGCCATCTTGGCTTACATGTCCACCTACATGACAAAGGGAGAAGTTGATACTCAGCTGAGGTGAGACTAGCATACAGCTAGCAGCATCCAGCTTGAAGAAGCCACATCCTCAAAAATACTGAGTAATAGATGGTATTGTAAAGAGAAACAGGCAATGTTAAAGGGATTGTTATGTTTTGAGACATGGCACAGCTTACGTGTCCTTCCACCAGCAGTGTCAACTAGCTTGCTTCACAAGAGGAAACAGCCGCTACCAAATGGGATAAATAAAGCCAAGGTTTCAATAATAAGTTTACATTATGTGATCGCACACAGTATGTTCATTGTTTTCGATAAACTGAGCGAGAAAACATTCTGTCAAAATTACTGTGCTTGGTCAGCAGGATAATCCTTAAACATTAGTACATTTGGCTAATCCTCATTTGGGATGAAGAATTATTTGTGTATTAGGCAAAAGGTTTAACCTAGGTTTTCAGGTTTAACCGTAGTTTGATCCTTACGTTGCTGGCAGAAGGACACGTAGGCTGTGCTGTTTCTTAAAATAGTGCCTAATCAAAGCGTCTGGGTAATGGAAAATTAGTGGATATAAACAACACTGTTTGTAGCGTGTGATGACCCCATACTGTTTTTCTGGCTTGTTTTCTCCCACAGTTCTTTTAATCACACGAAGAGTTCGGCACTATGTACAGCAATGTATAGCATTAGCATCAGTCCCAAGTTTTTCTGATCAGAGAGAGAACTGAGCTGTGACACTGTGGCACACGTTCAGGCTCATGCCATGGACCTCACACAGCCCCACTTCAAAAAGAACTATCCCTCTAAGGGAAGGCAGCTTTTTAATGGTGACAGAAGAAAAGGCTAGAAAAAAAAATGTTTTCCCTTGTCAAGCAAGGGACTAGCTTTACTTCCTGATTATAACAAAAGAATGAGAACAGACTTTAAAAAGATGTCTAGATACCCAGGCTTTTGTACTTTGAGTGATGGTTTCAAGTAATGAGAGTCTGGGCTTTAAGGCCAGTTTGGACTGAATGATATCATGTGTTTTTATAACTGGATCCCCCTGTGCACCCATAAAAGGCAAAGCTGGAATTTGCTGACAGTAACCTAAAAACAGGTCGGGTCAGATCAGGATTTCTTACAGATTTTCACCAAGTTAAACCATAAGTTTCAGAGCTGACACAAAGTTGAGACACAAAAATAGTGTATATGTTACCAGCATGTGTTTATATACTGTAGATGTTTTAGTCTACAAAATCCCATGTGGATAAGGTCATTTCTGTTTCTTTGTGTAAAATGATCCAACATGTCAAGTCTTACACATTGCAGGGCGGTGTGAGGAAAGCTCTGATCTCCTCCGCCTTCTTCTTTGACATGTGATCAGATGTGAGCCCAGGGATATCCTCTGGTTTTCTTTGTTTCCAACTGAGTGTTAATTCAGCACAGGTTCATGAGGTTTTATTATTGTAAGGGGCTAGTGGACTGAGGGGTCGCACCCCTTTATATGTGATCAGATCCATATGAGACACGAACATGAGGCACTGCTGAGCATATAGGAGATCGCAGCGGTTAACAGCGACAGAGTGAGACTGTGAGAGGGAAATACCAAAGTGACGTCAATCTCCCTGTGCCTCTAGTGTTGACATCCTGCTGGGAATACACACACATGCACACACACAAACACACTATAATGTTTAAAGTTCAACAAGGAGTGTGTGATTTTGATCTGGCCGACAAATGTAACTCTAAAACAAGACCAGGTGTACATACACCTTCAGGCTTTGGTCTGTGTAAGGTTGTTATGTGTGACTGTGTTTTTACTCTATTATATGTCAGGAAACTCAATTTTCAACAAGTTTTGATGCCTATAGCTAATTTGTCATGTTACTTGACATAAGAAAGAAGAAAAAATGTAACTGTAAAATAAAGACAAAAGTCTTCTCCTGATGCTACCTTAACTGGCCACACACTAGAGCTGCATTTCCACTGACCAGTACAGTTTAGTTTGACTTGCTACAGTACACAATTACAGGTGTTTCCAGTGTCAAATGAGGAGAAAAGGTACATAAATAACCAACCCATGCCATCCCACTTTTTGCACCCTCTGACCCCAAAAGCACTGCAGTCTGTTGATTCGTCACAAAAAATGTCAGTTCCTGTGCAACAGCAGCAAAAGTAAGCTGTGGATTTAGAGTGATTTGTTCACTGCTGTTTTTATAAAGAAAGTCCAAACAAAACAATGCCCCACAGAGTACTGGAGTGCTAGAAGTCCTCCATTGTTGCTGTTTGTTTACAATCCCAATCTACTTTAGACCTGTAGGAACCACCTGTAGCTACTGAAGGACTGGCTAATTGTGCCTTTTTTGCCTTTAAGAAATGGAACATGGATTTTGAGATTTGGCAAAGACAAAACAGGTCTAAATTGGCACAACAGCATAAAGTAATGAAGATGTTATCCTGCGTGGAATGTAGCTCAGTGTAACATATTTCATTGTAAGACGTTTAGAGGGCTGAACTAGTCTTATGTCCCCCACGCAACACTGCATAGTAACATATCTTTTTTACTTTGGACCTTTAGCAAATGTGTTGTCACTTGCTTTCGTAGACAGCAGAAGTGCAACTGTTGTAAACATGCAATGGTGCATTTTGCTAAAAGTTATTTCAGAACTGCATTTGAGCAATGAATGTAACCAAAAGAAACATTATACATGAAACAACCATCACATGAGCTGAGTAAGCTCAAGGATGCTCATGAACAGAGAAAAAAGCAAAGACCAGACCGAATGAGACGTTTTGTGGTACACAGCCAGTGATTTTTAAGCATACTAGGCCTCCAAGCTGTCCTTACCAATACCTCTTTAAACAGAAGTTCATTGACAAGTATCAATACTTTTTTCTGGCACATATTAATGAAAAACTATACACACGAGGAGGCATTCACAGGTTCAACTTTTAAGAAAATGAAGAAAAATGCTTTACTACTGAAATGACAAATAATGTATTGTCCAAAGTAGAAATTGCTTTCTGTACTGTAAGTGTTTTAAAATGTGAAAAACCCACTCACCAACGTGACCGTGCAGTGCGGATGGATCAGCCTGATTTTATGTCTGTAATCAGCAGATCCGTTTTGCAAAGCTTCAATCTACAACTACTGTGGCCGGTCCAAAGTGGCACGGCCCAATCAACATGTTTTGGAGCATCAAAAGGTTGTAGCTACAAGCAAGACGACAGCAGGAAGTGACTACTCATACAGAGATTAGCATAGATGCTACCAGCTTCTGTAGCAGTATCATCAGATCTGGACCACATTTCTTTATTAGATAAAAAACAAATATCAACACTACAAACTTCTGGATAGGAGAGATACTTTCACTCCACTTCTGACATGTTATGGTTCTACAAAGTGGCTCATGTTCTGTCCTTTACACCACAGCAGTAATGTCCGTCTACTACAACACCAGATTGGCCAGTAATGAATGTGATTGACAAAACAATTGTCCAGTCACCTGCCAGATATGCCTTTGAAAGGCTCTACCCATTCCCAGACACTTTCTATGGGCTCTTTCCCAGATCAACTAATGACATTTATTGAAGGGCTCATCTGGTGTGTCGTGTTATCACCAAATGGGAATATTACCAAGAGCACTGTGTTTGGAAAAAAGACAGTGGATTCATAAAAATGGAGATCAGTGATTACGGCCAGACAGCAAGGATATGTAAATGGGAACAAGGCTTTATCGAATAAAATCAGGAACAATTTAACATGGCAGCAAATTAATGAAGATATTGATCTGACAGGAAAATTTGGCATATCGGGAAGATAATGTTATCACAGAACTGGCATGCCTACAGTAAAGCATTGTATGTTAGCTTATCTGTTCCTACCATCCAACTTCCTTCTTTAAATTCTCTATATAATCAACCATCAAGACAAAACAACTGTACTTCATATCAGACTAAGATATGCCACACTAAATTTATATAACTGATTGTGTCTTATTTAAATTCTTAAAACAATAAATACAAATTGACTAGGACTTTTGGTTGACCCACCTCCACAAACATAAGTACAAACAAGGCATGAGTGTGTGGCATCAATCTGGTTATTTTCCTGGTTGGAGCCTCCCTGATCTTAGACTGCAAAAACCAAACATGTCTGACCACTGAAGACTCAGGGTTGGGCAGCCTCTAACAACCAGGACTGCATCTGCCTTACTGTCACATTTTTTTGACAGAACACACGCCAGGACAGCCAGCTTTCATTTAACTTGAAGGATTTCTAAAACATGGCCTTCCTTTTATCAACAACCGGAAAACACATAAAAATTAGACTCAGAGCTGCACCCAAACTTTAAATAATACAAAAACCATTTCCCAGCAGCTAAGTTTCAGTGTCATATTTCTGTGCACTGTGCAACCACAACATGACTTTTAATGATTCTTTGTGGTCCCACATTCACCCCATGATATTTTCTCATATTTCCTTAATGATAACACACTGTAATAGCACCTCATCAAGAACAGGGATGCCCTAAAAAGCTTTCAGTCAGAGTCCTCTGAGCTGCACAGACACCAAATTTACCCTGTCATCACTTATTCAGGCGAGGAAGATAGCTGGGAGATGTGACGGATGTGTGCAGGAAGGAATGAGACTGAAAGGAAAGAAAAAGATGAGTGATGGGGAAAGAGGCGTACTTCCATCTCCTCTTCCCTCCCTCCATCCTCCTCCTCGGTAAACCTCAGCTAAACTTTGGTCTACTTGTGGCAAGGACGGGACAGGAGCAGCTGGCGGCAACATGCTAAACACCACATTCTGGTCAAAGTACAAAACCAGACCATTAAAGCGAGGCGTGCTTTATCTGTGAATACGATTACATGGAGACTGTGAGTGGATAATCCTTTGAAGCCTGATCAAAAGAAAGTCTGAATGTTGAAGTGGGTTGCAGTTTGTGTTTACATGCGAAAGGAGTTGATATGGGTAGCTGTTTACATGACCGTGGCATGTAATCCAGTTAGAGACAACTCTTCGTTTGGTCAGAAGGAGTTATGTTTGTTTCTGCGGGTGTGAAAGAACAGAGATGATGAAAGTAAAAAGGCTGCACAGACACCCATGTACCCTTAGACAACAGATATTTTACACATTACACACGTATATTTCACAAAAGGCTGAATTTTGCAGGTTTTTATCATGTATTTTTTTCAATCTGAAGCTTTTTTTTATGGCTTCATCACATCACATTATGCTGCATCAGAAATGGGGTTTAAAAAAGGGTCATGTAATAAAAGCACTTTCAATGTCATTATGCATCCTCATTTTTCCCCCCAGAAAATCCAAATTGGTTTAAAGATCTCTCACATGTCAGAACATGTCTTTTTTAGTATGAATGCAGGTGAAGCAGCCATGCAATTTTCAAACCCTGAAATCCTTTTAAATATTTAAGGAAAAATGATTCCACGATGTTTTTTACTGTCATTTTAAATAAATGAGGAGGAAACATAGAAAATGTTTCCCAATCACTCTGAATTTGTGATTCTGCAGAGGTAAGAATGAGATTTAAAATGCACCCAAACATCAAATAGTTCCTTTCAGAGGATGAAGCCTTACTTTTTGTCAACTGCAGTGACTTACATTTACATATAAAATTAGGCTTTCTACATAAACCAATCAATCAGAATGAGAAGATTACAAAAAAGAATTACACATTTTTAAATCACATAAATGTGTTATTTGCTGTTTTTATGCAAAAATGTTAAGGTACTGTAGTAGGATTGCAGCTGGATACAACTTGCTTTAGGCTGGGGATATAGGTGATGTCTGTCCCTGCATTCATGTTTGTAAACATCACGAGCATTCTACATGAGGACACCACTGACGGCACCCAAGGAGAGCTCAGGCTGTATATAACTAACTGTAGTACGTGAGGTACAATACAAACATACCAAAAGCAATGATATGAAACCAGCAAACACTGGAAAACATTTTATGCCCATGCAGGGTATATTATTTCTTATATATATCAAGTTCACAAGGACAAGTGTGCTTTCTAGAATGCTTCAATGAATATATTATAGATGTCATAATCATTAGATTCAGTAATATAACTTCACCTAGTCAAACACAGGAACAAGCAAACTCAAATGAAAATAACCAGTTTACATGGTCACTCACTGAACCATAACACCAAATATATTTCAGTTTGCTTTGCAGGTTTAAACATCAACTTTTGAATCAGAATGGATTTGAAAAGTTTTATCACTAGCATATTTGACACTGATGTAGTCTGTATATTGAAATGATACAGGCATTTCTGAGCTCATTTAATCAGACTTTGAAACACTACGTTGTTGATCTGATGATACATCTCTGACACTTCAATGATGCACCAATTATGAGCCAAATATCATCCAATCCACAGCCTCAGCATCCTGATCTCACAGAACATACATTCTGTCATGTATCTGGGTGGAGTGTACATGAAACATACAAGACAAATCAACCTGGAGATACTGGGGATTGAACCCAGGACCTCATACAGGCTCTACCACTGAGCTACATCCCCTCAAATAACTCCTGAGAAGGTCACACATTTCCTTCCTTTAGATTGTAGACCACCTATTGCTGTTGACTGAAGGCCGTGCTTTAGGTTAGAAACTGGCGCTCAGTCAGAAGGAAACAGATGGCTGAATATGGTCTCTGATGACCGATCAAACACCAGTCTCCATCCTCTCTTCCCTCTGTCCATTATTCTAACAGACTATTGTTAAAATCCTGTTGGAGGTCTTTGTTGCACAAACACGTCCCCTAATCTTACAAAGCAGCTGGACTTGACAGATTCCATATCTGTCATCAGGCAGATCCGTCTAGTACAGCTTCAAGCTGAAGCATTCAGAGCTTTTCAGTATCCTATTGAGGAAAAACAGGCAGGAGCTTTTAGTGTCCAATAGTTCTGAAAGGCTCTGATTGAATTGTAATATGACAAAGTAAACCTCTGGTGAATGTATTTTCCATTTCTGTTAAAAATGTTCTGCCCTTGTCAATCACCATGTATATATGTATGTATATATATTTATATATATATATATATATATATATATATATATATATATATATAAAAAGTATTGACTGAAGTCAGCAGTATCGACTGAAATGTTAAGAGGTGCACTGAAGCATGCAGAAGTGAGTATGCCACAGCATCACATGCACAGCTATTACAGTGCAATGAAATGCCCATTCTTAAACTGCATTTCATTGCACTGTGGCATAATATATCACTTTAAGAAGATGAGTAAAAACAGAGCTTTCAATATTACAAAATCACAATTTAAGCACTGTATAGTTGCATATTTGTTTTGATAAATTAAAGGTGAGTTGAAAATGATTTAAAATACGTAATCTTCTCCCTTAGAACATACTGCAGTGGCCAGACGACCAGATTATAAAAGCTGCTGGGGTGATATCCCTTGTGTTTAAAAAGACTGAGCAAACTTTGATTTTGCATTTACAACGAGTTGGGTTGTGACTAATTGGTTCATTTCATTTGAAATTAAAGGACATTGACCCAGCCCCTCCCCTCAAAATTCAAGCACCTTCTGTAAAAACTACCTGAATGTTGTATATTATAACAGTTGAAAAAAGCTTAAGTCTGTTGGAGAACAGTATTGGGTTAGGATTACTGGTTAATAACAGACAATTGTTACAGTATTATTCTCTCTGCACTCTTTGTCTTTGTAGAATTTTACTTGCTGTTTTGATAATACTCAGTTGCCCTGTGCACATGGATTCACTTTAAAAAGCTAGTGTACTAGTGTATGTTTTTTATTTAAATAATTGAATCATTCTGTTTACAAATGCCTCCTCATTGACCGCATATCACTGTATTAAAGAAAAACACACTATTTGGTAACTTTTCATCGTGCTACTAAAAATATTTGTGTGCTACTAGATTTTTCAACTTGGTAGCACCCGTGCTACTTGGGAAAATGCTAAGCGTCAAGCCCTGCTGGAACACCATTTTCGATACCGCAGAGATAAGAATGACAAATACTTAAAAATGCATAAAAAAAACATGAAAAACAGAACCGCATAAATAATCAATGAAATAATACAATTAAATAATGAGAAAATGAGAGCATTACCTCTGTGATTTGCGAGGCATCCAGAACTTTGAGGCAAGAACTGAAAAGAGACTTGTAACGAAAGAAGATGAGAAGAATTTCTGAAGCTATTTGTTGTTGTTTCTCAACCAGAATTGGTTTCTGATTCCTATCTATAGTGCTGACGAGTGACTGTTAGATGACAATGTCAATAGCTGTTAAAGCTGTAGTTTGGGTTTTTTAAGTGGGCTAATATAGACCAATCCTACGGCTGATTTGTGGGCGCCGCCATTACAAGCGGCCGCCATTACTGCGGTGGAACAGCGTGTCTACTCCCACCTGCTGTCTGAGCAGGTGTCTGACTTTAGATATATTTCACAGATTAAGGATTTTACTCACGTCAATTATCTATTTAAAAATAACGTAAAAATGTGAAATTAGGTCAAGAGTTCACGCCAGACTCTCGTAGCTGACCAACCTCCAGAATTTAGTCAAAAACAACTATCGAGCATAAGCAGCGTCCAACAGCAACACAACAGACAGAAACACAAACACTGATCCAGTATCATGTCTCACAAGAGCAAGGCTGGAGCCACATATTTCAGTCGAAAATTCACCTGAGTTCAAGACGATAACAAACAGAGCCCAACCTCAGCCCGAGCTGACCATCCTGTTTCTACAGCCGTCTCTGAACACAGATTACACACGACCAGAACTCCAAAATGACTGGAAAAACTCATAATTCCATCTATTTGCTTGCAACTTGGATAGAATAGATCATTTAGTATGACAATCTTCTTCTTATCTGTCTTTTGTTTCATTTCACACATTAAGCAACCAGTAGCTTCAGTAAACTCCCACTTAGCCCACAGTTTATGAGCTCTGATTAGCAGCTCACAGCCACATATCCTTCAAAACACCAACACAAAACTCTGCATTTTAAATGAACTATGTTGCTCACCCATTGACGATTCTGATCTTCATAACCTGATGAATTCAGCTGCAACCGCTGTTCGCCTTAAACTTTAACATCCAGCCGTGAAAAATGGGTCCTCTGGTTCAGTAATAGTTAAGTGTTGTCCTCCGTTTGTTGGTAGTTAAGTGCTGTCCTTTTGTTGTTTATCCCTCCATCAGATTTACATCTTCACTGCTGTGAGCCTTTAGCCTTGAGCATGCTAACCACCAGCTCCAACTCCGTGTTCATCTCATGAATATTCAATTAGCCATGTGCTGCTTACGTATTTTAATAACTTTGGCACTGAACAGGAAGGAGTATTGCTCTCTTACACAAAGAGAGTTGAGCGGATGTTTTTTTTACAGCGATAAAACAAAAAACTTTGATTTATGTTGATTCTGCTGATCACTCTCATTCAGACGTATGCTAGTCACAGGACTTTTACCACCGCAGTAATGGCGGCTCGTCAACTTCCGGTATTTCTCAGGATTGGTCTATATGGGCTATGTATCCATGCACTTGTTTTCACACATCAGCTAATTAGATCAGAGTGCTGCTATCACATCTCCTGGTTAAGTTCTCCTTTTAGTTTTATCCTCATGTGTCATGTCTTGTCATTTTATTTTGAAATCACTCACCCTTGTCTCTAGTTTCAGGCTGTGTTTCCTGCCCTCCCCCCTCTGTGTGCTTCCCTGCAGCTCCTTGACTGTGATTTCCTTCACCTGTGACTCCTCCTGTTCCACCTGGTTGTCTTTACCCTTTGTGTCTGTATTTAAACCCCTCTTCCCCTCTGGCTCTTTGCCAGGTTGTCTTTGTACCTCGTGTCATTGCTCTCCAGTATTCCTCCTCGTGTGTCCCTCCATGTATCTGATTTTGATGAGTATATTTTTGAACTATTCTTTTGCTTGCAGATTTGTTACCTTTGCCTGTTTTTGGACTGATCTTTTGTGTACCGAACTTATTGATGATTAAAGATTTTGAAATTTTGGACGTCTGTCTCAGTTGTGCTATTTGGGTCCTTTTTGGTTCGGTTATGATAGCTGCTGCAGGGTCAGTTGATGGTCATTAGAACACAAACTGATACAAATCTGACTCTCCTGAGTATTAAATGATGAGTATTTATCTCGTATGTAAAAACAAGCAAAGTGAATGGCCACAATTAACATCTTCCACCACTTGACATCGCCAACTTTGGCCAGTTGTTATGAATATGCATTAGGATCCCACCCTCTGCAACAACAGAACATCATGTTTGCAGTGCCTATTTTACCCACCAGGACCAGAGAGGTCTATGAAAAGCGTTGTTACTCAAACCTATTTGTGACAACAATGTTCCTCCGGGTTCGTGGGCAAAGGTTCACAGTTTAAACATCTGCACCACCAGATAAATTGTGGCCTGTCCTGCTCCTCAGTTTCCACAACTGTATTTCCATCCCTCCTTCCAATCGTGACTCCATCCACCAAAGTTCTTCCTCTTTGTAACCCGGTTCATAAAGATACTCTCTTGTACCCACAACAATCAGTATGACATTGACAAGTTGTTCATTTGCAGTTCCGTTTCATTGAAGTTGGTGTTTGTTGTTTCCTGTGGAGACCGCCAACCTCAAAAGCTGATGAGTGCAGAGCAGTGGGTGACTGTTGGAAGGATACATAGCCCGTATGTTATATCACAACATAGTTCCAAACACAGGGGCTTTGTCAAGAGAAATTGACATGCTGTAAAGAATCTTACTGTAGCGCCTAGTTGAGCCAACATAGTTTTGTGTAGTATTACTTAAAAGTAAGGTAATAACTAGGCTTTAGGTGGCACCAGTGACTGCTATATGCTGGCTAGTATCCATACCTGTTCATCTTTCCTCAGGGGGAGGGATGATCATTTGCTATTTCAGCAATCATATTTACTAGTGCCATGGGCCTTGGGCAGCCCCACTTCAAAAAAACCATTGCCTTTATGTTACAGCATCAATAGAAAATGGAGTGTCTTCTTGGGTGCCTCCTTGTGAAGTTTTTCCACAGTAATGAAAAAATATAATCATTAGATTGTTGAAAAAGTGCTAAGAAAAAGTATACTTGTTTAACATTTTGCTGAAACGAGTCCTTAATTAAGAACAAAACAACAAAACAAACAAAAGAAACAGCTTTTTTTTTTTTTTTGAGCAGCTGAGGTGGGTGAAGCTGACAGCACATCTCCACACATCATCTCTTGAAAATTTCGGGACTGAGAGACCCTGGTAGCAGAATTTTTAAACTGTGGGTTAAAACCTTCAAAAACTTTCTGCTTTAGCAAAACAATGTCTTATACAGAAATGAGCATTTCCTAAATGTTGCACGATTCGGATTTTATATAGGGAGCTGAAACGAAAAAAGGAGTCAAAAATGAATTTCAAAGAGATTAAACAAGGTATCTTAATTGGAGAGCTTGATTTCAGGACTTAATTAAGTTGAATCAAACAGACTTTCTGTCTGTCACAATGCTAAAAATGTCCTTTTTTGTCAGAGAAAAATGTTGTTACTGAACCCTGCCAACTTGTCTCCTGTCCTACATCTTTTTGATTCAATCTCACAAATAAAATGTGTCTCCATTGTCACTGTAGGAGGATATTTTCTTTGGGATGTCGGTCCAAATATTTCACAAGCATCCACAGACTAAATACTGTGGCACACACACACACACACACACACAGACAGGTTCTGGCTTCACACTGTGTATGAGGATTTGGGTTTCTTTTGTTTGCTGTCCTCTGTCGGTCTGTACAGCAGATGTGGTTTTGTCTCTGTCGGAGGCGGACATAAAGCTGTGGCATGTAGCTAAGAAGGTAGACCATAGTGGTGCCAGATTTCGAAGGGGTTTCAGCTCCCTGCGTGTAAGTCACGGTAGAGCAGGATTACTCAAACATACCGATGCCCCCCTTCCCTTATGGATGCCCACTGGAAACAGGCCTGGTCCTCATTCCAGGTTTGAAAAGCACTGCAGTCAACCATCACAAAAGCAGCGCTGCATCAAACATCCCACTGACACGCTGACAAACAAACCTGAGCGAATAAAAAAACACAACCAGCACAAAAGCCAGAGCTGCTGCAGATGTAGACGCTGCCGAGGCAGAGTGTTTGTTGGACTGTGTTTGTGAGAAGGGGGACATGTTGTGATTCTGTGCAACAACAGTGGAGCCTGAATTATTGGCTGCTGTAATGTGAAGTGAAACATGCAGACAAAAGGGTGATTCAAATGATGACTGTCACTGCTGTTTAACCAACGTCCGGTCTGTGAATGATAAACACTTAACAACAATGTGAGGAGGAGGATATCCCCTTTCCTCATGCCCTAGCGCTCATTGTTTGCTCTTTATTGCTATGTGCGGTAAAAAAGTAGAGAATTTGATATCTATCCACTGTAAGGAATATGTGAAAATGTATAAGTGCTGCATTTGAGCCTCAGGTATTTTGGAAATCAAACAAGTGCAAAGAGAACCATATTTTTAAAAGATCAGGCTCGAGCTTCAGACAGGTTAGCTTTGCCTAAGATCTATCTTTAAGTGCACTCATAATGCTTTCCAGAGTTTTGTATTCCATGAAATGTTTTATACCTTTCCCCTCCATGTGACAAAGTACTTCTTTGTGTGAGACAAAATGTCTGTAACATCGAACTCATTCCTCTCCCCCTCTTTGCAGTACCAGCAGCTGTCTGAAATGTCTTGTTCCTCCAACCCCCTGAATAGACCTACAGTAGCAGTGTGATGTCCTGTTCATAGGCTGTAAAAGAATTGGATGGAGCCATGTCTTAGGAGCCTTTGGAACACCGTTGACTGTTGACATACTGCACATGCTATCTCGACCGAACTTTAGCCCCATCCACTCACAGACAAAAAGGCCGTGTTGAGGTGGGACGCAGTATATGTCGCATTTCCAAAACCAGAAATCCTAAATAAATCCTCCATGAAAAAAAACAAAACAAAACAAAAAAAACAGGCATGATCTAAAAAAGAAATAAAAATCACCCCCTCACAGTAAGAGTATGTTGATGTGTTTTGGTTTTAGACTGAGGTTGTTTTTTTAAACCAGGATGTCAAGATGTGTTTTAAGGCCGTGAACACCATCTTTGCCCGTCATACAATCATTAAGGTGTAATTTTTCTGCAGCCAGCCCCAAGTGGACACTAGGGGTACTACAGCTTTTGGCACTTCCGCATGAACCTCCATTTACAGCCCCAGAGTTTGTTCCCTGGTCCTACCATTGCGTCGTTAGCTTTGTTTCTGAGTAAAGACCCCAGTACAGAGCAGAGATGGTAGAATGAATGCAGAGCTGTTCACAACATGATGCCAAACAGCTTTGAACTGACAAATCACCACAGTGAAGATCGGTCAACCAATCAGAACAGACTGGGCCCAAGTGGGGAAGGGGGCCTTAAAGAGGAAGCAGCTCCAACAGTGAGTCTCAGGAAAACTGAGAATACTAGTGGATCAGGAGTCAGTAAGTCAAAACCAAAAGGGTTTGCTGTAACACAGACAACCCTACACTGACACCAGTTAAGCTGTAACTTCACTCTTGTCTTTGTTTGGCTACACCATGGACAGGTAAAACTCATCTTTACCAGCAGAGAGTTACATGTTTGCAGATATCATATTTTAACTGAATTTGACCAACCAGTAGTAAATGTAGATACTGTTAAGTAGATTTTCTGAACATTCTCTACATTTAGTTAAGATGGCTCAAAATAAATAATCCCCCAGACTTTGAGATGATGGAACTAGAGGTGCTAAAATTCTCATTCATTTACAGATTTTAGGATAAATTAAAGCAACACTCATTACCATGAAAAAAGCATCAGGCAGCCACGCTGAACTGCAGAAAAACCTATTTTCCAAGGTTTGATTTTATCTCACAGCAATGTAAAGCAGCTCCACAATGACTAGGTCATTTCAAATACTTAAATACAATAAGAAAATTGGACTAAATTGAAAACTTTCAAGACTTGAATATCGTTAAGTTTGAAAATGTATATGAAAAATATATCAATGTCAATGTCACACCCAGCTTTGAGCCAAAAATAAAAACTCTGCTCAAACCTCTCACCTGTAAGAATCCTGTTTAAAAACTTAGATTTAGATAAAACATGTTTATCCTGTTCATTATAAAGAACAGCTCACAAAGAGACAGAAGCAAATCTGAACAGCAGAACTGTCAGCTGGAAAAAAATGAGGAAGTGCTCTGTCGCCACCCCGTGGTTAAAAGCATTAACTACATCCTTTATTTTAACATGACAGGTTATTGCATGATTTTTAGTTCAGTAAAGAGTTTATTCTAGTCATTACCTTTTTTATTTAAATGATTGATGATATTAATAATAACAATAATAATGACGATGGGGTAATCAGGGTGTCAAATGGAAAGGGATCATTTTATATAATGTAGCTGCCATGAAAAAACTACACAGCTAAAATGTTTCCTTGACAGAGAAACCAAAGAATCTAAATCAAAATTTATATTTAAAACTAAAATAAAAGACATCATGTTGAGATGATATGATGAGATCCAAAAGCAAGGTTTTGTTCTGTCATGCAGTATTTTTGGGTCCATTATTTTGTTACCTTTTTCTGATAAACTGAAAATTGAATCCATGCATCTTATAGAGTGAAGTGAGGGCTTCTTTAATTTAAAGTTGTGTTTTATTATGCACCATGTTAATTAGTTTCTTGAAAAAAGGGAGGGAGCAGATCATTAAAGATTATTCTTATATCTTCTCCTGTTCATTAATGATCTGGATTTTTGTTTTTTGTATTCAAGAAAATCAAATAAATAAAAAAGGCTTAACCAGCCTGAAATGTGCCACACACAAAACCACAAGACCTGCAGCCAGACAGGATGCGTCTTCCAAAAATAAGATTTGGCCAAGGTGTCTTTTCCTTTGGAGCATCACATCAGAAGAATTGAACAATGCTTTCAGTGAATCACCATCATGATGTTATAAGATGGTTTAATGAGATCACATAGAGCAAACACTGAACTGTAATAACATCTCTTAGGTGTGATTTCTGAAGCACTAACATTGGAGTTTGTCTGTTATTTTTATCAAACTTTTTTCTTTTTGTTGTTTCTAATACATACGTTTTGTTGATCTTCATTAGTCTTTTTTTTTTTTTTTATCATACTTCTCTTTTCTGGTTTTAAGCTTTTTATCAATGTATGGCAACGCCCCGCTACATCACATTTGTTAGTCTTTTTGTCTCACTTTATGCATGGAATATTAAAGCAGCAAATTTGTACATAAGTTGTTAGCCCAGACATTTTTCAGTCATTGAGTACTGCCAAACAGTATACGTGGCAGTTTATTACCTGAATGCCTTTCTTCCATAGAGCAGCTTATATTTGAATTACTATTATTATAATTATTATAATTATTATTGTTATGTATTCATTTATTTATTTACTCAGAACATTACTATTGACATTAAATTATCATTATTAATAATAATATTAATATTTATTATTATTACAATTATTATTATTATTATTATTATTATTATTATTATTATTATTATTATTATTATTATTATTATTATTATTATCATGGATTCATTTATTAATTTATTCAGAACATTACTATTGACATTAAATTATTATTATAAATAATAAAATTAATATTTATTATCATTATTATTATTATTTGTAGTAGTAGAAGTAGTAGTAAATTCAGTATGGGGGGGTTATGTTGACCATTCACTCTGTTATTAGAGCTATTTGGATAAAAGGGGTTGAACTTGTATTTTAAAAAAATACAAAACTTTGGATTTTTTTTTCAGCTGTTTCTTGTATTTTTGAAAAACTGTTGATTCTTAAATGTTTGTGATGTTTGTGTAAAATGCTTTATATTTTTTACCTTCAGCACCATCTCACAACAAAACAGTTTGGATGGTTAGGGTTTCAGCCCCATCGAAAACCGTGAGCCTTCTCTAAGCCTCCCTTCCCCTCCTCAATTATAGTGTTACAAACATATTTATTGAATCAAAATATAAAAACAACATATGGAGTTGAGGATTTGGTTTATACTAAACGACATTATGTGACACACGCACTGATGTTTGCTGCATAGCGTACATTTGATTAGAGAGAAGGCAGCTTTGTACTATGAGAATTCTTGTTATTGCTGTTAGAATTTGGTCTAGTTTAACACATAAACACATTTTAAATGTTGTACTCCTGCATGATCTCCTTCTGGGAACAGTGGATGCTGCTAACAAAGGTTTCATTTCCTTTTTGTGTGAAGTTAACTCAATCAGAAACACTTGCTTGTCATGCTATCTGAGGTGAGGATGTTCAATGACCTCTGTCCAAACTTTGGCTAGAGTGTCAACACTGTTGATAATATGAGCCAACATAATGATACACAACTCTGAGTTATGGTGACGGAGTTACCACAGATGATTTTTTCTTTGATCTAAAACAACTTTTGTGTCTACCCATTCACTTTTAATGTATTTCTGTCGTGCGATAAACTGAAATTTGCATTTGGTATGCTTCATGTTTTAATGCCTGTCTGTGCTCTCACACACACCATCATAACTCACACTGCCTAGTCTGAGTAATGAATATGATTGGATGTGTAAACTTGAGCACCTAGAGAGAAAAAACTCACACATGCACAGGGAGTATGCAAACCCTTCACAGAAAGACACAGCCTTAGGATTTTATCAGCAGCCCCTCTTGATGTGAGTTAAGATTTTCTCCCACTTCCCCTCCATGCTGCCATATTCATATTATTGCTGTTAGTATTTGGTCTAGTTTAACACATAAACACATTTTACTTTTTGCACTCCTGCATGATCTCCTTCTGGGTACAGTGGATGCTGCTAACAAAGGTTTCATTTCCTTTTTGTGTGAAGTGAACTCCATCAGAAACAAACACTCTTCATGGTATCTGAGGTAGGGATGTTCAGTGACCTCTCTCCAAACTTTGGCTACGGTGTTACCTAAAAATCTGCTGAAAGTCTTTCTGTCTTGGTTGATATTTTGAGGTCCATATCTCCACAATTGTCTCTCATTGATGCAGAGTATACAATATCTCGTTCTTTTTTATCATATAAGCCAGATACTTGGAAGGCTTCAGTCCTAGGTAGTAACAAGCAGCATGGACAATTAATACATGGGGAACATACCCATGGGGATGTAGCCCAGAGGGAGAGTGCATGTATGGGGTCCTGGGTCCAATCCCCAGCATCTCCATCTTTGGACTGAAATAAGTCTGAATGAAAGATAAAATGTGCAACTGTTACTTGCTAACTGATTGAATAACCTGTACACATAGGGGCAGTCCACATGGTGATTTATTGCATCAACTCCATATGTTTCCCAAAACCGGCACATATTGTGAACTGTTTGTTGTTTAGTCTAGTAGCATGTACTACCATCGACTGGGAGGTCTAGGGTTCTAGACCAGCTCTGGCTGTCATATGTCAATGCGTCCTTGGGCTAAACCCTTAATCCCAAGTTGCTCCAACTGCTGCATCAGTAGCCTGTAAATGGGTATGAAAGGGTATCATTGTATTGCTAATACTGATGGACAACTCAGGGAAAGGACATTATTTTAGTCCTTGCCTCTTTTACCAGACCAATTAACTTTAGCATGGAGTACCAAATTCTCCCCATATGTTGAATTTGCTGCTACCTCCTTTTGGTTATTGTAATCAGATCCAATGATCCAGAGCCTATGCCTTGTTTTACCTCCCTGTTCCCCTTATACCTCTTCTTCTCTTCTGGTAAACCATCTGAGGTTTTGTTGACACTGAGGTCTCCCCCTTCCTCCTGTGGTCCTACCTGATCCACAGTAGAAAGGCAACCTGGTGGCCTTGTGTCCCTCTCTTTCTTTGTGAAGACAGTATCTCATGCTTACTTTTCTTTTCATTCCAATTAAACATGTAGTCTTTCTCTTTGGATAGAGGAATACCTCGTTCTGAGGTCTTGGCTTGTCCACAGGAGAACAGCCATCTACAGAGGTGCTTGACTGCCTTCTGGCTCTGTCCTTTAGGGTGACCACTGTCCAAGAGGGTGCCAGATGTTTCTTCACATTTGGATGGATCTCATGCTCTTCCTCTCTCAACCAGGACCCTCTTCCTTTTCAGATGTCCTCTCACAGTAGAAGGACCCCCCCACCTCCTTTCTCCTCTGTTGCTTAGGTGTTTGTCCTCTTCTTCTGTGCTTCTGTAGCAGGCTTCTGTTTTCCTTTCCTTGGGAGGCCAAAAATGACCTCTCAGACTTTTTACAGCCTAAATTAGGGATAATACTACAACTAATACTACTACTAATTCAAATATAATGCACAAGATACTGCTCCGTCTTTTCCATAGTAATCTACAAAATGAGTCCCAGTCTATTAGTAGGATATAAACCTCAAAACAGGTAAAAATGCACCAAAATGCAGGGAATTACTTCTGCTCGACCCTCAGACCACCTATCAAAAATACATGTACATTAACAAGCTCAAGTACTGACAGTGTATGTGGCTGTAAAGATGGATTAATTGATCTGGTAAAAGAGGCAAGGACTAAAAGAATGTCCTTTCTTGGCTTTATAAAAAATGTTATGCCAATATCAGCAGCTGATGTTGCACCAATAAAATCACACATCTCTATTTTGTGCTTGCTTTGATGTGTCAAGCAAAACTAATACAAGCTACAGGCTATTTTTTAAAAGATGGTTAAGTTTTTGGCATTCAAAAATATAGTGTTTTTTTATCTGAATTATCTAGAATTATAATTTAGATTCACGTGCAGCAGTTTTTGAATAATCCCACAGAACCTCAGAGATGATTTCTGTGGACTGCATTCAGAGCCACATCCCGGTCTGTTTGTGGAGGGATTTCCTGGCTGCCTGTCTCACTCTGGGCATATGGCTGCTGTGCATGAAACGCTCCTCTCCCCGAGCATGACACACTCAGGGGGCTGCAGTCAGAGCCGAGACACGGGACAGGGACGCGGGACAGAGAGCCGTAGAGGAGGACATGGACCAGCCGAGAGGAAGAGAACGCGAGGGGAAGAACCAACACTGATGATGATGATGATGATGATGATGATGATGATGCCATCGACAGTGGGATGTTCCTAGAGCAATAGGAGGACTAAAGCTCTGCGGGCTGGAGGATTTTGACTGGGGTGCTGGAGATGACGGTGCTGCTGTGAGAGATGCTCGGACGACCGGAGAGCGTGTGCTGATCGTCGTGTTGGGTAAATCTCGGGTATCACCGAGAGTTTAACGAAGCGCTATTCCAAGGAGGTGGGCCAAGTCCCGGGAGAGAGAGAGAGAGAGAGAGAGAGAGAGAGAGGTGCTCGGACTGCATGGCTGATCGGATGTTGTTGCTGCTGCAGCCCGTCAGGGATGTGAAGCGACATTAAGGAGTAGATAAAGCGGACCCCTGCGTGATCGTGGGCATATATTTCATGCAGGTAAGCAGCCAGCGTCTTCATCTCTGCGTTTCTATTGCTTTCTCTCTCATTGTCTCTCCATCCTTGGCTAAACTCTGTCTTTCTCTCGTGATCTTCAAAGTGCAAATAGCCAGAGAAAGACAACAACTGGGATTAAGAAGGATGCAAGGCTGCAGTTGAGAGTATATCATTGGTATTTTAAGCTATCATCGTCTTTGTGGTATTTTTACCTCCAGTATCAAAATGAGATTATGTAATCAGGCAGTAGGTGCACTAACAGGAGATTACTATACAGCACCAAAAAGTGCAAGTCAACTGAAATAAGTAACAGCATGCAAGTCATCCCATTGTACTAACACCCTGTATGGAATTAACACATGCTTTATGCCATTTATGTATCTCAAATCAACCCATAGAACTGATTATTTTACTTATTACTTATTCAACCAATTGTAGCAAACAGCCATGCACCATCATTTGCTGAGCTGCTTTTTCAGACTTCTGAACTGCAGAGAAAGCATCAAAGGTCTCAACTTTATCTTGAGACACAATGAAAGAATCACAATCTCAAAACATGCAAGGCAAAACTTTAAAAAAATCTCTTTTTCTTTTATAGTATTTGCACTCTAAATATTAGCAATATAGCTTTTAAAAATAGTCAAACTTGAGTTGTTTCATTTTTTCCTAATCCAGGAGCAACCTTCATTAACCTTTAATTTGAAAGTTGTTAATAAATGAATGAACTTTCAATGCCACATGCCACATTTTTCACTTTACTTTTTCAGTGCATCTCAAACTCCCTAACTAAATGGAATTTTGCACATTTTAATCCACTCTGACAGCTCTAATCATCTTAACTGTTACTGTCATTCATCATTAGCTCTTCGTGTAAATAAAGCAGCTGAATGACCTCCTCTTCTCCCAGCATCAGAAAATGAAAATGCTGCATATGCATGTGTACATTAATTGTAATGTAGGTTTGTGGTGAACACATCCTCATGAGGTTTCAATGTTCAAAATGTAACAATATGCATCTGATGTTGCCTGCTTTGTAATTTTTAAGCCTTTTTGTGTGTTTAAAACAAGGGTTGCTTACAAACTGCTAACAAGGACAACAAAAATGGCCATGGACTTAATAATCTATGTATACACTGTTGCACAGCCATGGGGATCAACTTTATCAGGTCACATGATTATGAGGGAAGTGTTAAATGAGAGGTTACAATAAGATGTTATCGGAAATATTGTATTTACTTCTAAGTCAAACCGCCATGTTGTAGTTCTGTAGGAGCTTACTAATAGTTTTTCAGTCTCGCTGATTACATTTAAGCTTAAAACACTGTGAAAAGGTTAGTTTGTTAAGATGACCATAATAATTGATAATTTTTCTTTTGCTAGAGAGCTTATTAGAGATGTTCCAATACCATTTTTCCCCTCTCGATACTGATACCAATACTTGTGCTGTGGGTATCGGCCGATACTGAGTAGCGATCCGACACCAGTATGTTATAAAAAAAAATATCATACTACGCCTGCCTGACTATGATATGATTATCATTGTGGTAAGGCCTGGCTCAGGTTAAACCCTTTGTAAAACATGTATAAATACAGCAAGTTCAAGCCATTTATTTTAAAATGTATTTTTAAATAGAACAGTATAAAAAACAGTAGTGAAAATGTAATTTGACTAAATGAATCTAGGAATAATTATTTAAAAAATTAAAGTGTAGCCACAATATTTTAAATAAAAAAGGCATAAATACAACAGTATAAAAACAGTAGTGCAACAGCAACTTCGATAAATAAGTCTAGGAATATATTTTTTAAAATTAAACTGCAGCCACAATATTGTAAAATGAAGGCATTTAAATAGATAAATAGATTTTAAAAAGTAGTCCAACAGCAGCTTAAATGTCACGTGATCAATTCTTCCAGGTCCCTGCAGGTTGCAGCACAGCACTACTGTTTTAAGAGCGTCGAAGAAGAACTGTGCCAGAGTTTAATGGTTCTAAACAGTAAATAGATTACTACTTAAATAAATTACGGGGTATCGGATGGTGCCTGGACTCCAGTAGTCGCCAGTATTAATGCCAGCATTGTCAGCAGTATCGGAGCAATTTCCAATACTGGTATCGGAATTGGAACAACTCTAGAGCTTATTATCAGCATTGATCCAAAACACAGTGAAAAACCACATAGGCTTTTATTAGGCTTGCAGTTGAGGGAACCAGAGCGATGCTAACTTCTGCATTTGGCTACAAAAATACGTCATCCCTGCACCACCCGTAGCAACAAACTATTACTGATCCTGCATCATCAACCCATACTAAAAGTCTGAATTCATGCCAAAAACATTCTTATTTTTTTAAGAATGAATATTTTGCAGCACAGCAGGTACTGCATGTGCCTCACAGCAAGAAGGTGGATTGTTCAATCCCCGGTCGGGCAGGGTTTAACGCATTTATTAGACCACCACCAATTGTCAGGTTTACTACACAGCTGCCATAAGTTAACAGCACTGGTAATGATCAAAATCATTTTTTATGTTTCTCTCATGGTTAATACAACAGTGTAATACACCAAACTAATCATTATTATCCATGTTTTTTTAGATCTACAGTCTTACAAAAAAAAAAAACAGAAAATAGTGAAGCGCATTATTGTTTCTTGACTAAGATGTCATGTTGTAGTTATTTCCTTGCATTCCTGTACAGAAAAATTAGCTTTAGCGGTTGAATGCTATACTTGATTAAAGTCTGACTTCTCAGAGAAGCCCAGTGAGCGGCTCAAATTTGGACATAAAAAGATGAATTCAGTTTGAATTTCCCAATTCGAGTTCAAAATGGTAAAATGTTGAGAACTCACTGAAAATGAAAAAGTCTGCATCAAAGGACTCCACGATACTGGATGATTTTCTTGTTTTTATGACAGGTGGACTAATAATATTGCTAAGCACTGTATGTTGCAGAAAGACAGCTTATTGCTATCAGGATATTTCCAATGTGTGCAGTCCTGGGCAATTTACGTGTTGTTTTTGTGCTTTTGATAAAGTAATGCATCAAATTAATTCTTTCTACTTGAGGAACCTCAATGACCTGATGCATCAAAGGCTTTTTTTGGTACTACACACTTTAAATGACACCGTCTTTGTTATTTCATAATTTATAGTATTGAGAAGTACCAAAGCTTTAAAAATTATCACCAACTTCTTGTCAAAACCGCAAAAAAAGCATTAGTATCTACCAAAACTGAAACATTGTCAATGCATTGTTGCAATTAAGACTTTAGAGATTTTTATAACTGAAAACCAATAATAATCCAGCTCAGCCTTTTGGAACTTAAAGCTGCAGTAGGCAACATTGTTTTGGTATAACTGAGTAAAAATCTTACTATATCCCCTGAGCATAATGTAAGTCAAGTGGTCTGAGACAAGCAATAGGTTTCTGCACCTCACCATGGCTCTGTGTTTAGCCTCTAAAGAATCAGTATCGGGACGACTTACATCAACCAATCAAAGGTCAGCTCAGACCACTGCATTCCTATTGGCTGTTCTACTGCATATGCGCCTTCCCGTGCCCCCAGCAGAAGTAGAGAGCAAGCGGCAATGGCGGACAGTGCACCAGGTAAAATAGCTATTCCAGCATTGGCTACAACTGCCTACACGGCTAAACAACCCAAAAAAAGGAAGACAGAATTAGAAAAGAAAGAATATAAAAGAGAGGCTGACAAAAAGAGGAACAAAAGTCGTGTTAATATCGGCAGAGAAATGGAGAGAACTGCGGGATAGCCTAGGTCTGAAGTTGGATTCAGAGCTGGCCACTCTTCTCTTGGACAGGTAAGCTGCTAAATGAATAACCTTGTGACATTTGTCGTAATGTGTTGTGGTGATAGTTGTGTTGTGTAGTTAGATTTCATGAAAGCACTCCACTAGACTCTGGCTGATTCAGACTTTACTCAAAATTGTGCTAAGTGGACTGGTGAATTCCAGCAGCGGCTCAATAGCGACTCTGTGTGCGCTGTATGCTGTGTGCGTGTGCTCGTCTGGTAGGAGCGGCTCAGGGCGGAGACGAACGAAAACTAACTCAGATGAGACTCAAAAATCAACCGTTTTCTGGCTTTCTACCTACTGCAGCTTTAAGTATCCGTTTATTTTTACTAAACATACACCCGGTTGACATTCTGGTATGGTGATAACCCTAACGGAGTGATGTGTCTGATGTGTTGGAGCTAAAACATAATTAATGCAAATGTATAATAGGTGGGTGAGATCACTAAATGCTTGGAAATTTTTAAGCACTCTTTGCACAAATCAGGCCTTAAAAAAAACTAATCATTTATTTGTAATTCTTGATGGTAAATGTCTAACAGAAAGGAAATACAGATGAACCAACCAAAACTGACTCTATGACACTTAAGTCATAATGAAGGTTAAAATATGACATATGACATGACACACAATAATTTGTAAAATTATTAGGCATAGTGCAAAAGCACCAAAACTAGGTATATATTAGGACTACCACAAACACACAGTAGCTCCCTATAGGAACACATTGTAGGCGTGTTGTAGTGATTTTTGGATCAGCTCATCTCTCTTTCTCTTGCACAGATTTCCTCCCAGGCTTTTCCTCCCACACACTCTAACTCTGTTGTTTCAGCAGTGAAGTACAGAAGCCTTACAACCCTACAGTAACAGCAACTGTGCAGAGAGAAGAACAGGCCAAATGTTTTCAGCGGCTATCTCTCAGATCAGATCAGCACGCATGTGGAAGTTATATAAAAGTTATTTCAGCAAATGAAAAAAAAGAAAAAAGAAAAAGAAGGAAATCCAAACAGGTGCAGGTGACGTAACTTAGACGAAGGGGTCAGGATAAAAACAGACAACATGAAGTGCACAACAAAGTAGTACAAATAACCAGCTATGAGAGACAGGACAATGTATTCCCTTGATGATGAAGTGTGTGATTATCTTGGTGTAAAAAGCTGCCTTTTTCCAGTTTTGGCAGTGTGACTCTTCCGTGACAGAGGTTGACAGTTAGATCTAAAGGGCCTCACAGTGGCAGAGCTGCGTGCTGTCTCGATGCCGGGGTCCCCAGAGGATATCAAAGCCCGTCCTTGTGTTATCTAAGTGGCTTTCTCTCTCCACTCTGCTGTGAAGGTCAGAGCTACAAAAAGCCCTTTGACTTTAGCCTGACACTTACACACTCTTTAAACTGTAACAGGATCAATGAGCTCGGGCTGGGTATGCGACTATGGGATGTAGGTTTTTTTTTGTTTTGTTTTGAGAAAGGTGTGTGATGTTTGTGCGAATGAGGTGTGAGTAGTTTCTATAGCAGACTGACATCACAAGTCTACAAAAAAGCAAAACAAAAAAAAGTCAGGGTAGGATGAAGCAACAAAAACATTTTTTAAAAACATTTGCAAGGTCATATCTACACATTATTGTTTTCTTTTAGCTAAAGGTCCATGTCCTGTTGTGCTGGTCTGTTAACATCATGACTTGGGTTGTTAATAAGCAAGGATTTGATTTAAGTTGAAGAAAAATGTTGTTTTTTTTCCCTCTGAGAATCAGATGCAGCCCTTTCCCACCTCTTTGGAGTTGCTCTGATCTGAGGGGGCAGGAGGGCTGCAGGAGGGTATGATATGAGCTCTGCGCTGATTGGCTGCCCAAATAATGTCTGACAGGAGGGTGAAGGGGGGTTTACAGGCCATAGAGCGAACTTTTAAAACAAACTAAGCCCTTTATTGTTTTGAACATATCTCTTCTACATGATAGAGCACCTCTATGAACAAGACAAAATGTCTGTGGCATCATGACCTCTCAATTACAACAGAGCTGACCAGTAAACCAATCGGAGCTGACTGGGCAATCATGGCAAGGGGAACCTTAAAGAGGCAGGAACTCTAACAGAGCGTCCCATGTCCACACGTAGGTGGGTATTTTTTAAAAATGTGGCTTTTTTGTGTGTTTTGGCCTTCTGTCCGCAAGTAAATGCTGTGTAGATCACTGAAAACACATATTTTGGAAAACCACAGCCAAAGTGAAGATATTTGAAAATGCCGTTTTTGGTTTTTCTGTGTCGACAGGTAAAACAAGGAAAATGGCATTCTGGGCCTGAAACTTCACACTCTGCACTGACCTCTTTGTGAGGTGATGTCACACTATGCGGCACTGTCACTATTGTTTATATGTTACAGCACATTTTAAAGTGTTGATAACTGGACTATTTACATACCATCACTATCCCTCACTATGAAGCTGGATTAAAAACACTCAGACACTACAAACGCTGCAGACGTTTTGGACCAAACCTGGCGTTTCATAAGAGACCATGTTGACTGGTGACCCATAGCAACCCATTGCTCTGTGGTTGCTTGTGGTTATAAATGCTGTTGAAACCAACAGGAGTGTGAACGAAAGTGATTAATAACTTTTTCAGATATGTCTCAAATTGAAATCTAAAAAAAAAAAAAAAAAAAATTACTCAACACACCTGGCATCACCAGTTCACATAGCCACAGAGTAAACTGGATCTTAATCAAAATTAATCCACACCAACCCTGTGATTAGTCTGATTATCGTTTGACAGCCCTAGTTAATAAATATCAAAGGTAAATAATTTAATCAGATTTAAAACAATCAGAAAGAAAATGCCAGTTTGAAAAGACAGGTTTTTAAACGGGATTTGAGGATGGAGAGAGAGTCAATGTCCCAAATGTCCGGTGGGAGGGAGCTCCAAAGGCGGGGAGCAGAGCGGCTGAAGGCTCTAGAGCGCATAGTGGACAAGCAGGTGGGTGGCACAGTGAGGTGAGCAGAAGAAGAAGATCTGAGGGAGTTTACTGTACTCCAGGGGCCTTCACAGTCTCCGGATCTAAATCCAGTAGATCTTTTAGGATGTGGTGGAATAGGGGATTAGCATCATGGATGTGAAGCCGACAAATCTGTGGCTACAGTTTGATGCCATGTCACGTAGATGAACCAAAGTCTCTGAGGATTTTTTTGGTCTTGTTGATTCCACAAAGATTTACAGATTTGTGGCGAGTTTAAAATGGATGGTTGGTTCACCAAACTATTGTGTATGTGTGGGAAAACACTTCATAGACAAATGATACATTCTTAAGCTTGGAATTTATCCTATCTCTTTACTGTATGATTGCAGATTTAATTAACCCTTTTTCACAGGAGTCTTTAAGTTTTATGAAGATGTTGGTCCATGTTGGTTGTTGTTGTATAGGGATAAATAAATGTAGATTTTTTTTTTTTTGAAAACTTATATCAGAAATGTCATAGTTTATTGAAAAACGGCTCATTTGTTTAATGTAGAAGTTTAGTTGAATATTTACAATGACTCTAATATTTCCACAAGTTTGTAAAGCCAGAGAAAGGCCAAGTTTGTAAAAATATGCCACTAGGGGGCTCTCAACTGAAATAATGACAACACATGATAAGTAGAGTCTGATCCATCATCTCAGAAAACACATCATGTAGAGTGCTGTTAGTACTTTAATGTTCCCTCAACTGAAAACAAGTAAATTGAGAAGGCGTTTTGAGATGATGTTGGATCACTATTCAACTTGTAAATGTCTAGTGTGGCTACCTCGTTACAGGGGTGGGGGATGGATTAACATTGTACGCAGGAAGTTGGGCTGCAGAACAAACATAAGCTGGAGAAAAATCATGGCCAATCACCAGTGAGCATCACAAAACATGAATGAGAGACAGAAACAGGATGACAGGAATGTGAGGCAAGCTCCTGTTTTCTTGTGGAGCAGACTTTAAAGTCTCATTACATCTGCCAAAGAGGTTGTGTTTTTGCCGGCGTTTGTTTGTATGTCTGTCTATAAGCAAGACAGCTCCAAAAATTCTCAACCGATGAAATTTTCAGGAAGTGTTGCTAATTGCAGAAGGAAGAATTGATTCGATTTTGGTGGTGATCTGGATCAGGATGTGGATCCAGGATTTCACTGAAAGGATTTGTTATATTGAGACAGGGCAGGTTTTACATTTTTGCCAATAGTCCTGCAAAGAGTGTCAGAAATGTTTTGACAGAGGTTTATACTCTCTGAGCACTCAATTGCAATACAAAAATAAGTCATACTTAAATAGAGTATGTACATTTTGCATTGTATTTCATTTTTACCTATAAACAAGTCAGATTATGATTTTGAAATGTTTTGTTGGTGTCTTAGAAAACAAACATGTTTTATTGCAGTTGACAAACAAACTTTCCTGCAGCTGTACAAGATTTCCTTATATAGCGGCTCATAACTCAATAATCTTTCTTATATAATACAGGTTTTGAAATCTGGTTATCGCATCTTTATTGTAGTTTTGATTATTTAATAAAAATGTTCAGCTGTTGTATCTACTGCTGTTATAATTGAAAGTGAAATACAGAGGCACAGCCTGCACAATAAGTGGGTCATGTGGACAGGGTGACCTGGGATGGAGTCAAACCTCCAGCCTTCACTCTTGTCCTGGTCTGACCCTGATGGCAGCTACTAACTAGTGTTGTTTCCCTCCAGGCTTCTGTCTTTGTCACTTAAGTAAAAAATAACAAATGGTAAAGCTATAAATTCCTAAAAGTGGGCATTGCCGCCCAGTGTCAAATGTTTCAGTATGTAAAGGAGAGATTAACAATTATATTTTTTATGTCAGAGGAAAGTTTAATTTAAAACAGACAATAAATGTCTACTGTAAGAAAAGATGTAAATCCAAAGCTTTCTTGGATGTTTTTTTTCTTTACAAAACAACACCCAAACTAAGAGGGAAAATCTCTGTAATTTAAGGACTGTAAACAAATGTACAAAGACAATGTTAATGTGAAAAAGGAAACAAGCAGAATTAGGAAAAAACAAACAAACATGGCAATCAGTTTAACAGTTAGAAAAGGTTTTCAGTCAAATCAGATGTTTCTACCACCTCAATATTTAATATGAACAACTAAAACAGACTTGAAGAAAATGTTTCAATGCTTGCTTTTATGTAAAAAAACTCAGTTGAGAATGTATTATCAATACAGCTATTTAGGGCAGTATAATTGCATCTGGAAATTAAAAAGGCATACTTCATGCTCTACATGTTCCTGTTCAAGCCTCACTTGGCAGTGTATTGAAACTTTAAATGATGTCGCTCCCAATTTTGGCTCCCACATCTCATGGTTAAATGCTCTTTGTTGATAATGATGAACATACCTACAAAGAAATACTCTAAATTCCAAAAACGGTGTGGTATTAACCTCCACCAAAGAAGCATTGTTAGTTAATTTGATTCATAACAGGATAACTGAAAAAATTATGAACAGAACTTGATGAAATTTTCTGGGAATGTTGGTCATGGTATAATGAAAAAAGTGATTTGATTTTGGTGGTGATCCAAATCCAGTTGCAGATTCAAGATTTTATAAATGAGTTGTCAACATTGTAAGGTAGGGCAGTTTTCCATATTTTTGCTAATAACTCAAAAATTCCACAATGGATTTTTATGACATTTTCAGGGAATGTTGCTGAGGACACGAGAGAAGCAGTTAGATGAAAGTGGTATCAGAATCCAGATGTTTTCAAGAACTTGTTCACAGTGCAAGATAGGGCAATTTTCCACACATTTGACAATAACTCCCCTGCCAGCATTGGAAATGCCTTAGTGAAGTTTTGAGCTCCTCTGGTTCTTTATATAACTTGATAATAGAAGAGTAAATTATGATTGCATGAAGACTTTCTAATAAGAGATGATTTCTCTGCTCCAGGATGACTGACCCTTCGACCCTCTCACTGAGGGGTCGCCTGTGTGACCCTGCTGTCACGGGAAATGATCCCAAAGGCTCTCAGTGGTGGCACGGATAGCTCGCACCGCTGGTCCTGCCTGGCCGGCCACAAACGCTCGTCAGTGTGTGATTGTTGCCGTTGCCAGGACTGACAGGTTGAATGGATGACAGGGCTGTGTGGGCCAAATAGACTGTCAGAGAGAGCGGGGAGGAGATGAATGAGAGAAGGGAGTGAGGGACAGAGGGAGAGAGAGAGAGAGAATAAAAGGAAGAGGAATACCAGGAAGAAAGATGGAGAAATGATGGAGTGCTGTTGTGGCCACGGGCAGTACCTGAATCCTTTAGTTTCTGTTTCTCAGACTGGTCCTGTTGCTCAGTCTCACCCTCTTCTCCCTCCCTCACAGGGCCTGTTTTTATCTGCTCTGTGTTGTTACACAAGCTCTGCACAGGAGCGGTTTAACTCTGAGCACAGGTTTAACACCTCAAACACGTGCTACGAGGTATGGCATACTGACAGCTAATGTATAGAAACATTTCTAATCAACAAATAAAAATGATAGACGATTTGGATGTTGTAATGTAGATGATGGCTAAGAGACACATAAATGGCAGGTTATCAATTAAAAAAAAAAAAACCCAATATAAATCAAGTAATTCAAAAATAAAAAATTAAACCTGTAGAATTATTTTTATTTTTTAAGTTGTAAAAATGTTTTCAAACAGTGTTTGAGATTAGGCCAAAAACATGACAAATCCCTGTATTTCTCTTCATGTTATGAGACATTGCTTAAGTGCACATTTGCAGCAAACTAGTCAGTAGTTTGGATGGGCTGACATATCAGCTGTTACTGTCACCACAAATAGGTGGCTCTTCAAATAATGTGCTACAGGAAAAATGTTTCATACCTTTTAAAACATTTTTTTTCATCCTTTCTCTTTTGCTTCATTTCCTCATGTGTCTCTATTAACAGGCCTGCACAGATGAATGTTAGGGTCCCTAGAATTGTGTTTACACCAAGAAATCCGGTTCAATTTGGTACAGTACAATTAATGGTGTTTACACTGTCAAATATAGGGAAAGGTCCAGGATGTCCCACTACTTTAGCACCCCTCTGTTGGGGTGCCAAGTGTGCCAAGTTGACTCCATAAAGCAGAGCAAAAAATGCTGCCCTGTATGGTTGGTCACAAAAATCATAACTACTTTTTCTGCCACTTACTTAAACAATAGAGAGGTGCAGGAATGAGTCCAAAAATGCAGGAGTAAGTTAGCATTTAGCATGTGTCATGTAATGATAGTATTATTTAAGGTAGTGAAGATGTATTCCCGTGGCCAAAGTACATTAACATACCTTGAAACATTTGCCACACATGACAAATAATGCAGGTGCATAATGATGTGCAGCGCAGTCATTGTTAAATGTGAACTTCACTTTTTCACTATCTTAGGAGGCCAAAACAAAGTTAAACTGAAATTTGTTACCAAGCACTAGTGTTAACTGCTGTGTATTCATGAGACCTCCTGTAAGGTACAGTATGCAAATGTCACACCACTCAACCTTTTCTTCATGGAGCAGCTATTAGCTCATTTCACCGATATCTGTTATTGCGAGACAATAAAATATATACAGTTTTTTACTCCTCTCCTCTGTCCAGTTATGATTTTCAGAGGCCTTTCATCTCCAAACAATCTCTCTCAGAGGACACTTAAATGTGCTTTTCAGAAATTGGCAGTAGTCTGCTGTTGGCAGCAAGGAGCAATGCCAGTCTGTAGAGGGATGACATCATTTCCATTTTGAAGCTGCATTAGACTCTTCCTGAACAGACTCTCTTTTCTACATGGTAAGACATTGGATATTGTAAATTTATTAGATTATACCGTGTACCAGCGCTGAATGTCAGAGTTTCTCTGCATCTGTTTTTAAACAGACCTTTGAAGCTGTAATGTGCTGTGCACTTTGCTTTGGGTTGTTTGTTTCAGTTTTCACCCTCTCAGACTTTTTGCTTTATCCACATTATTTTTTGCTTCTCCACACACCCTCTTTTTTTCCTTTTATCCCATTCAAAACTGTCATAAATTTGGATTTTGCTAAAAAAAAAAAAAGTGTTGAAAAACCTTTCTCATTTAATAATCCTCAAACAAACATTTCTATGATGCCTCATGTCTAGGACTTGGATATATATTGACTGGACTGAATATTAATATGGACAGCTTATCTTGGCCCTATGCAACAGATACTGACACATGCTGGTGATGCAAGTGGAAATTAGGACATGCACAGACCTGTCAGTACTCCTGCTTTCATTAAAAACATAGCTGGAATTAAACCCTGCAAACAGCCAAACATACATAACATTTTATTCCCATTTAAATATTCTACTGGTTACTAGTACTGTGGGCTGCATGGTGATGCTGCAGGTAGTGCTGGTGCCTCACAGCAAGAAAGGCGGTGCTCTGACCCACCAAGTCAGAGTTTACATATTTTCCCCATGTATGCGTAGGTTTTCTCCTGGTGCACAAGTTTCCTCCCACAGACCGAAAACATTTTCATTAAGTTAATTACCTCTACCAAGGAGCTTATGTTTTTTTCGGCATCTGTATTTTAAAGAAATGAGCCAATGACTAGACAGGTTTTGATCTTCACATCTAACGTAGTGATGATTTGTGTTTCATTAGCTGTAAAAGAAGTCAGGCCATGGTGTTTTTCTCTCTCTTTCACTCTTGTTGTTTCTCTGAAGCGTCACTTCTTGTGGCGTTTGTAGGACTGAAGCTAACACAAATGCAGTGGGCTCCATTTCTTTTCTTTCTCCTGCTTCTTCTTGCACACACACAGCAGCACGGGACTTGGATGGGGAGAGCCTGTTGTGTGTGTATGAGTAGAGTTTAGTTGAGCTGCCAGAGTGCGTTGTCTGTAATATCTGTCCGTGTGAGCAGGGACAGTTACGTAACAAGAAGGCAAAATGCATCCTAGGTTCACATGAGTCACATGCACAGTCGTACACACACATGCTCCTGTACACACACTGTAGATTCACAAAAGGTCACATAATTTATCTTAAAACAATGCATAGTGCTTTTTACAGTAGAAAATCCGATAAATTATATGTCTGTGACAAAAAATATTTGACAACTTTCCTACGTTTCCTGCAGTATGTAACGTAAAGACACTGCTCTTCCTTTGAATGTTTAATTTCAGATTAAAAGATCACAGACTATGTTAATCAAAAAAATCAACTTGTATTCCACTGAGTAACCTTTCCAATTGTTTCGTTCACATGATTACCAGTATACCCCTGTTTTCTTTACAGCAAGACAACTAACTTTCCATGGCCCTAATTTATCAATCTGGTGTATAGAACTGCATAGATTTTGGAGTAGAAACCATCTTTCACCCGTTCCCACATGTGATATATGAAACCTACATATTTTGCCTGGCCTGATAGGTTGTTAATTTTTGATAAACAGTGATCATTTAAATCCCACTCCCAGGGATGCAGTTCAGTATAAAGAGGGATAAACTCTCTGAACTAGAGATGGACACCATAACAAGGAAGGAAGAAAAGGAAAAAAAAAAAAAGGTTGTGTTTTTTAGCAGCCTATAAAATGAGATTAAGAGAGTTATGGACAACAGGTCTGTAAGGAAAATATTTTCAATGAGAAATGATTATTAGTTACTTATCTAAGAACAGTTCACAGTTTAACAGAAAACAAACCTCAAAACAAAAGATGTGTTTTTTTTTATGAATGGTTGTTAGTTTATAACCATCAGAGCAGGACTGATGGTGCATAGATATTTATAACCACTGAGTGCACATTTCAGCTGTTTTGAAAGAAATGATCTGTTTAAAAGATTAAAACAGACTGTAATGTTGTTCAACAACTCCCAAATAAACTGAAGTACAACACCAGGGGTAATTAAATTAACCATTTGCTCCTTTTTTATCTAACTTTGTGTGCAACACGCTCTGTCTACCTATTTTATCAATGTTTTGTTTCCTCAATTAAAAAAAAAAAGTTAAAATGAACGTGGGTGAAATGTTTCATAAGTACCTTGTAACACTGCAGGTTTTATTGAGCAGACTCCCTATTCATAGGCAATAAGATGAGCTGAGCATAGTGTAACTCTGAAAATTTAGTTTCCTCTACACCTTACAAATTACCACTGTTTTTAATTTCTTTGCTTAAAGTAATATTTATAATCTCTGCAAGCAAGCCCTTTAATTTATGGGTGAGAAGCTGTTGATAGGTGGAGTGTAATTTCAAATACATTTAATATATAAATGATAGAAGTCTTTCTTTTGAAAAAATAAAAGCTCTGAGTTTACGGGAAAAAATCTATTAGCTGTAATTGCCAGAATAATAATGTAAGAAGTACAGAGAATTCATACACAATTTATACATATTTTTTTAAACATCAGATGTGTAAACCTATTTCAAGTCTAAATCAGTGATAAACGGTTACAGCTGTCTAATATTTTATCTTTTTTAAATATAAGGATATGCTTGCTTAACAGTTGACAGATTTATGTTGTACACTTCAATGTACACAACAGGGAAAAATGTAGTTTTCACAAAAAATACTGTAAATTTGAGGTTAATTGCATGTTCTTGATATTTTACTTAATTAATTCCTCATTTTCTAAATTTTCACTGTAAAATGTATTTTTTGTTAAATGATGACTGTAAAAATACGAGTTTTTCTGTGTTTTTTATGTTATAGTTATTCTTTGTATTTGACTTAAGGTTCATAACAAATTTTAAAGCCCTGACTCATCATTGTACTCTGTATGAGCGAGTTGGGTGGGCCTTTTTCGGACAATCCATAGACTTTATTATTGGCACATCCTGATTTATAAGGCTATATTTGGCCCACTTGCATCATATTAAAGTAACTGTATTCATGTCAAAAGTTCTGGAAACTACAGTCTTCGTTCTGTGGCTGAGTCACAAAATTTACTCTTGCTATCTGTCCCCAAAGTTCCTCTTGAAATGAACAAAAGAAGTTTCAAATATGCTTCTGCTGCAGGAAAATCTGGGTCTTAGGGAGATGGTCTCTTTCAGTCTTTGTAAGTGCAGGTCAAAGGCATTGAAGGAAGATGAAACAGGCTGTAGATTATACAGATATGTCTGTATCTGTGTCTGTAATTGTTTTGTCTGTAACTTTGTTAATGTGCTGCTGCCTGTCTTGGCCAGGACTTTCTTGCAAATTAGATTTTTAATCTCAATGGGGTTCTCCTTGTTAAATAAAGTTTATTACTATTATTGTTATTATTGATACAGAAACATATTGTTATGAATACTACAGTCTTTTTAAGTTACCATTTTACTATATGTTTAACACTTTTTTAACAGTCTAACCTTGAGAATAAATTGAACCGACCCCAGTTTGCACATGTAATAATTTTTCTAATCATTATTAGGACATTATTCATTTTTTCATTTAAGAATTGTGATAATGATCAGCCGTAGTATTTTCCTCCTTAAGTTAAACTAAGTATTTACACATATGTTTTTGTTTGTGGTTCAGGTATTGATCAGAACATTTGAACCCTGTGGCCATGTGCTGGAAAAGAGCAATAAACACACACACAAACACACGCACACATACACACACAGGGTGGTGTGGGTGGCCACTGGACTGCCTCACACACACACTTTGCTCGGGGCTTTATAAACAGCCGGTCTTGGAGGTTGTGACTCGCACATCAGTCTCCGCGCTCTCTCTCTCTCTCTCTCTGAAACAGCACAGTCTCATCCTCCATCTACCTGCTGCTGTTTGTTCTCTCTGCTCCGCACACGGTCCTAAGCTGCTGCTCTCTCTCTCTCCTGTAGTATCACATCCAGCAGCGCTGCGTGGTAGCAACCAGTTGAAGTTGGCTTCCTGCCTGTTGAGATGTGCCAATAGGAAATACTGTGATCAGGGGTTCATGCTGATGAAATTGATCTGCTCAGGTAAGGAACCTAATCTATTTTCTTAATAACTCTCCCATGTTCATTTTAAGTGGATTTTCTTTTATATGTAGAGCGTGACTTGATATTGTATTACTGATGCTGTGATGCAAACAAGCTTCATACAAGATTCAGCTGAACAGACAAAAACGTGTCCTAAAGTTATATGATAAAACTCTGCCT
Source organism: Cetoscarus ocellatus (assembly GCA_037902135.1). Lineage (NCBI taxonomy): Eukaryota > Metazoa > Chordata > Actinopteri > Labriformes > Labridae > Cetoscarus > Cetoscarus ocellatus. The sequence continues at coordinate 1,413,368 of JBAMNC010000034.1, read as the reverse complement.
TTAGAATAAGCAACAAAAAAAAATCTCAGTTTGTGAATTTACTTTTTGTGTCAATAACGTTAAACATTAACTGATAAATTATATAAGTAAAGCTCAGATTATTTTGAAGTCTTGTATTCTTAAAGTTAGGCCTTATACCAGTTATTTATGGAATAAATATTAAAAAAGTCTCATTCTAAGGTGCTGTAGTATAGCTTTATCGCATTACCAGGATGTTAAATTTTCATATTAATCAAGAAAAAAATTATTTGATATCTTGGTACAAAAAACGGACACTTCAAGAACCGAACGTATCATTTCTATTATCAAGAGCTCCAGGCAAACACCTACACTCTATGCATATTGCATTATAGTGACATTTTTTAGAACAATGTTTATACTATTTCATTTTAATTTACCCCAGATATTAAACCATATCCCAGCAGCAACAATGGAAATGTTTCTTTACACAACAATCTCAGCTCTCACAGTTTCAGTGCATCCCACACCCAGTGCAAAGCAGTACAAAGCTATAATTGAAATCTGTCTCATACAGGCAGATTTAAAATATAAATAAAATAAAATAAAGAGAGAGGGAGAGAGAATATGCCAAAACTTCTGAAAGTCAATTTGTCCTTTATCATAATCCAAGAGTTTCTCAGGTGTACAGTACGATAGCAGCTCTGTCTACCACTGTTTGATTTGAGGAGGGGTCTCATATTTCCACTGATAAAATATAACCTTCTTGCTGCACTCATAGCACATTGAATGAGTTTGTACAGACTATGACTAGAGCAACATTTCTGTACGAGACAAATCGTTTTAGCAGAGAATTTTTGCCAGTATTGTAGTATAGTTACACACTGCAAAGATAAAAACATGTGGGCTATTGCCATTTTTAAAATAGATGTAGTTTTGAAACTCATTCTGGAGGACTACTATAGAGGAGCTTTAATGAATCTCATCCTGATTATTTTAAACTCTTATTGGTTGCTGTGAGCTCTTTGGGTAAGTCACTTAAAGGTTGTAATATGTTACTTTTTACCCAGTTTTTACTCCTTACAAACAGGAATAAAATACTTGACTATCACTAAGTAGCAGAAGTATCTGTTGCTTTACCCTCTGCAAAAAAGTGTTCTATTACAGGTTTATTTATTTATAATAATAGATGATGGTCTTTGCATCTTTAAAGGGATGGTTCAGTATTTCTGTAGTTGAGTTTTACGACATTCATCTAAATGGTAGGTACATCAATCACAGTGATTTTGATCAGCTCTGCCCCTGTATGTACAGAACTGGCATTAAAGCAAGGTTATGCATTGCTGCAGATTGGGGCCAAGGGCATAAAATAAGTTGCTAAACTTTAGGTGAAAAAGTGTCAGGGTGATTGTACATGGTGCTGAACACTTTCAATACCCTTTACTCTCTGGCATTAAGCTCCTTTGCTGTGGTACTACTTTGGCACACCGCACAGCCCATGTGTTCTTTCCCTTGGACGGGAATAAAATCAAAGGGGGGTTCACTGACATAAACGTAAAGCATTATAAATGTGTCCAGTTTAATGCATGATCATCTCAACGCTGTTTGATGGGTTTTCTCTCACCCAACATTCAATAAATTAGACTGAGCTCTTGGTCTCATCTGCAGCAATCTACAGCCCAAGTAATGTGACAGTCCTTCTCTAGAGAGTAGAATTGATCAAAATCACTGTAGCTAATGTTTTACAATCAAAATAAACCCCATACAACCCCAACTCAGAAAAATCTTAACTATTCTTGTAATGAACATACACTGAAAATGGAAATAATTCTTCAAGTGGTCAAAATCCCAGCTGACTCTTTACCTATCACCTTCTAGTAGTTTTACAATCAATGCATTACCACTAAGTATTTTCTGTGGGAGTATCATATTAAGTATCACATTTCACTACTTTTCAAATAACACCAGAGCACTGAGTAAAAGAGTAAAAACAATCTAAACCACTCAGGGTGATGGCTCAGTTTGGAGAGTTCCCTGTCTCAGTTGGATGGTTGAAGGTTTGTTCCTGCAGTCACATGTCACTGTTTCCTTCAACGAGACACTTTATCCCAAAGTGATCCCACTGCTGTGTCAGTGGAATACAGATGAGAATAGAAGAAAGTACATGTCTTTCTGTAAATGGATACTTCTATAGAAACTTCAACCATCACAGAGTGAATGGGAGTGTGAATGGGTGTGACCTGCGGAGTAAAAGCATTTTTAGTGGGGAAGACTAGAAAAGTGCTGAAGAAGCTCGGGTCTATTCATCATTCCCCGAAAGCTCTCCATCAACAAGGGTTGTTATGATCAGTGTTGGAGGTAACCCATTACAATCTGATTACTTAGGGCCCCAAAGCATCTTCACTGTTTCTGTTACCTATAGCTGATAGTGTGTGCAGCTGGTAGGTAAACACAGCTGTGTGAACGTTGAACACCATAATGGCCATCAGATCAAATTTACCCACAGCTGTTTTACAGCTGTTTGTAATTTTGTCCCAATAAAATACAAACCTTATTGCAATGAAGTCAAGAATTCCTCTGAGCACTTTTTGTTAGGTCACACTTTACCTTAACCTGGGTTTATATGCACTATTTTGATAACTGTTCTGTTCACAAAGACCAATGTTCAAAAACCCTTAAAAATTTTAGATTGAGAGTTTGCCTGATCCATCTCTATTCAGTAGGGTTTGAAAGTCCAGAAATTATGGGAATGAACAGGAATAAACCTGGAATTTACCGAAATGAAGGTTGGCTCTTTACAGGGATTTTAAATATAGCTGGGAAACATATACTTGATTTAATAATCATAATCTTGACGAAAAAAGACAGATTTCATGCAAGTGTTGAGAGGATCTCTGTTATTCTTCAATCACCTGCACATACAGCACACTGCTTATGCAGGGCTGCTGAGGCCATGCCCCCTAAGTACACTGTAGATTCCTCCATCATGTGCACAGATGATTCTGGGGCCCTGGATTAATGAGGACAAATTTTTTAGCCCAGAGCACATGACTATTAAAGCCACACATTTGGGCCCATAAAGTTAAGTAGAAATTGATTGTTTAATAAAATAATTAAAACTTGATAAGGTTCTATTTACAAATAAATCTGCTGAAATCTAATGTTTTTAATTGTATTTTTTTGCATGGATGTCTGCCTATGACAAAACAGAATGTTGATATTAACGTTTTGATATGAAACAGTTCATTTAAATTACCCCCAGTTTCCAAATAATTCCCATAGATTGCATTAATTCCCAAGGAAAGTTTCCAGTTTGGAATATTTTAAAATTCCCCAGCTTAACTTCCCATGAAAAGTTTCTGGAAAGTTTCCAAAAGTTTACTGACATTTTTCTGTCCCATTGCAGCCCTAATTTTCAGTATGTCTAAGATGCTCTGCTAGAGCTCCTGTAACTTAAAGGCCTGCTACCTTACCTGAGCCTAGTCTTTTCTAACTGGTTGATCAGTCTACTTCTTGGTAACTGGCAAGTGATGTGTCATTTTTCAATAACTGCATTCTTTCAATAGTCTGTGCTCTGCACTAGGTTTGACACCCTGCGCCAATGGGCTTGAATTACTGACATAGCAGTTGTAGGTCTGCTCGGAAAGGTAAGGGAATAAGCCATTTCTGACAACTTTTGGTGAGGAGGATAAGTCCTGGTGTGATGTGCTTTGTTGTCTTATGCATAGAAGTACTCTACCATACAGAAGAGATCTGTAAAACACACTAAAGAGCGCATGAAAATAAGAAAAAAAAGAAAGCATAACACAACCTCTTTAAAAGGTTTCCTTTTTTGTGTAACACAAAAGTGCACCAATGCATTACTTTTCAAAATATGTAACACAGTAAAATAAAAAGTTAGTTTTAAAAGGAAAAAAACCCAACACTGATTAGTCATAGTAAAGCAAATAACTTACTAACACATCACACTTCAGTGGTGGTCCTTTTTGTATGACACAGAAAGTGAATATAATTTATTCAGTGCTTTTAGTACATTTTCAATGAAATTTTTTTTGACTTTTACTTGAGTAGATTCATGTGGTTTTACTTTTACTTGTACTTGGGTTTTTATCTTTTTATTTTGTAAGGCTGTACTTTTCCTTAAATACAATATTTCTGTACTATTTACACCCTTTGATAAATCTTAAAGTACAATTGTGTTCTACAAAAATCTCTAAAATCCTTTAAAATAGTTAAAAACAGTTAGTTGTTGATTGCTGATTGTCCTAGCATCTTCAGACTTGTTATTGCTGTTGATGTGTCTATCCTCAGTTTTATTCTCAACCAGACTTGCAGGTTTGTGCTTTTAAACTCCTAAGAACAAGGCAGACATATTTATGGAAACCTGCCATCTCAATAAAAGATAAATGGCTGTCTTACGCAACATCTGCTGACCACAACAGAGCCAGGAAGAGACAAAACGTGAGAGGACCAGGTGAACTGATGGATGTACAGATGCAGGACTTTTACAGATCTGTGTTTGTCCTGTCACAGTTGCCCTCCAGGAAATAAAAAGTCAATCCTGTTTCTGTCCTCTTTCTCACTGCCATGCATCCCTCAGGCATCCTCACAATCTTGACTCTCTGTCCTTTTGACACCCCCTTTATATCTGTTTCTCTTTCTCTCCATCTCTCCCACCTTTTCTATCTCTCTTATTCTCTCCTCCCCTCTCTGATGTATTATTCACATCCCTCTCTGACTCCCTCCCCTCGCCACCCCAACACCTGAAATCCCTCCGTCCGCTCTGGGGCATTTAGGCCTCCACATGCAGGGTGTCCCTCCCAGGAAAAGAAGCAGAATGATGAATAAAAGAACAGAGAGAGGAGATAAAAAGCTTTTAGAGAGGCAGCTCTATAGATATGTCAAGGTATTCCTGCACGTGGCCCATTGTAGAGGTTGACATTTTACACAGTCTTTTAAAAAGACTGCTTTTACTATTATATAAAAACCTAGGACAAGACATTTGAACATTTTGATTATTTTTTAGTTAAAACTCCTTATAAGGATCAGCTGGGCTCTATTTGTGTGGTATTACTTCTTGTTTGGTCTTGGGTTGCTACCCTGATACAATGTCACAGGATATAACAATGTTAGGTCTATATAAGGGTCAGAGGTAGGGTTGAACGATTTCATGAAAAGATCTAATTGCGATTTTTCTGGCAGATATTGCGATTTCAACTCAATTAATGATTTTCTTCAAATCAAGCTTCAGTGCAATATTCAGTAAGGAAATCAATGATAAAAAGCACATAACACATTATTCATCATCTAATAATAATGATAAATAATCTGTTTTCATTATTTGAGGGATACTCCAATGTCCATTCCTAAACAGAGGCTTTGTGTTGTTGGCCTGCTTACCAGCACTTTCGCGGTGTAGATGTGACGCTTGCAAACGAGTCAACTCTTTTGAACAGCTCTCTTAAGTGAGCGATGAGAACCAATTTGCAGTTGTGAGTAAGCTGTTCAGTTGCGAGCAATTCTCAAATGCAAAGTGACTGCAAATTTGTAAAATAGTATGTGTAAAATAGTTGACACAACAGATCCTGGGTCAGACAGGAGTGTTGCAAAAAATTGCAGCTTTGGCAAACACATGATTGAGTTGTCTGAAATTGCGATTTCGACCTGAAACGATAAATCTTTTAGCCCTAGCCAGTGAATGAGCGGGTCAGGTACTTTAGACAGGGAGAAAGAGTCCTCAAACTGCAGACTTTATTGAAATGGTTTGCACACACAGCATTTGAGCTTTTCCTGAAAAAGTCTCTGACAGTGAATCTGCCCTCAAAGCCATTTCTTCTTCTCTTTCTGACGTTATGTAAGAAGACACAGAGCTTTGTGAACAGAACAACAAAATCAGACCACAAAACCAGAACTGTCTCTACTACAATGTGGCACCGGTAAGATTAAGAACCATTAGCCTGGCACACTAATGGCTAATTTCTTGTGTGCAGCCAGGCCAGCCAGGCCCTGCTGTTTTAAAGAATATGCCCTCTAAGTCAAACTCAGCATCTTACTGGGCTAATATGATGCCTGTCCATTTCTCCTGAACCTACAAGATTCTAAAAACTTCATCCTGACCAACCTTTGGGTGCTTTTGCAGCATTTAAAGGCAGCTGACGTGCACCACATGGCAGCTGTTCAGTCCTCAGGGTTTGTTGCTGCTGCGCCCCAGAGAAGGGCATCCATTCCCAGACTGCCAAATAAACATCCACATCTGCTCCTTTGCTTCTGTGCTTGGATGAGAAGGAAAGTCACTCAGTAAATGTGTTTATGGTAGACATAATAAAAGTTATGTGATATTTTTGTGTTTGTAGAGTTTAAGTAAGAGCTTGAAGGAGAAGTATCGTCTACGGCTTGACAGATAAGAGTTCAAATCAACCAGTTAGTATGTAATGCATTTATCTTAGATTTTTCAAACACACAATATGTAAAATCCATGTGTTAATACCTTCACAAAAGACAACGTGAAGCAACACACTGTCACACTTTGCCTGCCTCTGCTGCTTACTTGTCATTTATAACTGAGGACTGTGCTCAAAAAAGGGGGTTTAATGTTAAGCAAAGTCACCCTTTGAATGTATATTATTAAAAAGATTCCTTCACAACAAAAAGAAATTAATGAAGTGAAGAAATCAGCAGCAGGATGTTCACCCTCCAGTGACAAAGAATAATCATGGCACATCTCATATATGCCAAATTATATATTCGCCTCAAAAAAAGTTTAAAAACATATTTGGACACTTATTTTGCCCTATTAATAATACCAAGTGGGAATGTATTTTATATAACTGGAAAGCCTGATAAGTCAACTTTAAAAGAAGGTACAACTTGTGAGGATTGTGCATTTGTGGAATGAGTAACACAGCTAAACGTGTGGGTCACACCCCAAAAAAGTGTCAAAATCTGCTCTTCCCGTGGAATAAAGTCCACGCCTCCTAAGTGAAGCAAGGGTGAGGAATCGGCCTTTTTAGGGTAGTGTCTTCACAGTCTGTCTTTGACATCACCAGTCTCAAGGAACTTGATCCTAAGTTTGGAAATGGTACCAGGGCTGACACCTAACAATGCTGCCACTCTGGGTACCAGAATGTCAGCTTCCAGTTGCAGGGGATTTGGAACTTTTTGGGGGGCACTACCCACATGTCTATATATATGCGATCATTTATTAATGCATTTATTGTGGACCTTTAACGCGAAGTTGTGAACCGTTACCCTAAAATTGGAAGTGAAAGGCACATATAAATCATAAAAATGTGTTTGTATGTATAAATCAGGGATGCATCAAGTCTAAATATAACATTAAATCATCCAGTGAGAATTCCAGTTGTAGAAGTTAATTATTTTAAGTTTTGCATTTAACTAGCTTCCATGACTTGTGTTTCCTTCTGTGTTGGGTCTGATATGTGTATGAGTCAAAGCTCTTAGATGAGAACACTCCTGCCCACCAGTAAGTATCCTGTCACTATGTGCTTCAGGTGGGGCGCATCAATGTTGCTAATGAGTCCAGTGACAGAATGTTGTTTTATTATATCACTGGTGCACAAACGTGTAAGTTCCTCTAGGGGGGAATATGAATGTTAGGCACATCAGCAGTGTGCATCAAAATTGAATCAAAATGACATAGATACTAATTTTGGTTTGGGAAGAAAAAAGTTAACTCATTGTATGAGGTATGCAGACTCTTAAATTTGGCTTCTGCTGCTGAAAAATAATACCACTTATCTGCTGAAAACAGCTGTGAAATGCATGTTAAAATCCCTGTTGAGCTTTGCAGGTTTAACTCTGATTAACTAACTTACAAGATGATGGATTAGATTATTTTATAGTGTTTTTAATGTCAGCTCAGAAAAATGATAAGAAAGGCAACCAAATTAAAAGGAATTTTAATGAAAAAAAATCTTGATATCTATAAATGTAGCTTGTTTTTTAAGAGAAACTAATGATGTCAGTTTTTGGAGATTCAGGTAAAATTCACCCTCCCATCCACCTGGGCTATCAAATCCTAGCTGAACCAAACCAAAACATGACCAAAATACTGAGGCATGCACTGAACTATGGGGTTAACTGTGTTGTTTGCAACTCTGGTGTGTATCAAGTGCAGACCTAATCTAAACCAACAGGCTTGTGTGTCTTTGTAAACTCTCATATCTCTCCAAAGAGAAAGGCTAACCACAATCTACATATTCAAGCAACAGCATAAAGCAAGCATCAGATGAGTGCAGATCTGAAATGGAATCTCCCTCTGTTCCTCCTCGCTGCACACATCATCTACCCATCTATCAGTGTTGCGCCACGACGCCTCGCCTTCTCGTCACCGAGCCATCAATCATTGCATTCCCATGCTTTATGGAAATGGGGGGGGGGGAACTTCATTTAACGGCATTTTACCTTCTATCTCTCGCACCTATCCCTCCTGTTGTCCATCCATCCATTTATCCATCTGTCTGCTGTCTGTGCATGGGTCCAATCTAGCCACAGTGTTAGGTCGTTTATTTAAATCTATTTAAATGGATATGAGGGGCGTGCATGTGAAGGCAGATTTCACGGCCCACCAGGTCTGCAAATACCAAGCTGTTCCACCTCACTACCCTCCCACCAGGACACATAGACAATTAATGCACACCACAGGTGGGTAAGGAAAAGGAAAAAAGCTATCTATCTATCTATCTATCTATCTATCTATGAAACTAATGTGTCTGAAAAAGCAGGGGAGAGTTCCCAAAACATGGGTGAAATAAAAGAAAGAATGAAAGAAATGAAAGGATAAAAGCTGTGGACAGTAGCAACTAGAGTATGGGAAGTCTAATGGGTTTTGGAGGTGAAAACAGCATCACCCTCCTGGGGAAGTAAAGGCAAGGAAAGGTAGCGGGGAGAGAAATTGAGGGAGGTGGCTTGGAACGTTTGAGAGAATAAGACAAGGGGATATAAAGAGTGGAAGGAGAAGTGAAGGGTAAATGTCTTTGCTAATGTCTTTGGTGCTGATATTGACGAACGCTGGCTTCCTCCGACTTAAGTCCACTCTCTGCATCCTGCTCTGCACTTCATTAGCCCGGTCATCTGGAAATGGACCGATTGGCTCAGCTGTTCAATGTCACCATGGATGGATGGATGGATGGAGTGATGGATGGAGGTTTAGAGAATAAAACAACAAAGGACCACATTACTCAAACTAATTCACTAAAAAGCTCTGCACAAAGCATCTGATAACTTCTCATTCTATCATGCAGGTCAATGCAGTGATCCCCTAAATGTGGGTTGTTGCCTCCTGGACCTTCTTATACAGCATCTGTGCCATTAGAGGTCATTAAGCAAAAATATTAGGGTGGCAGAATAAATCACAATTTTAGGGACATCAAAAATTTGCAGTAAACCCTTACAAAGGTCTGAATTTGGCAGAATAAATCACAAAACTGGTAAAAGGCAAACAAAAATGTACATTCATTTGGCATCAGTGTAGTCAAATAAAATTCAAATTAGCCACAAGTTACCAATGGACAAATACTTACTGACTGAAGACTATGGAAAAATGTTGCAAAGCTTTACAGCTCATATGGATGGATATTGATCATTTGGTAAAAAAAAAATACTTATCACACAAGTTACAGAAATAGAGCTAAAGCACCTATATGTCACTTATCATCTCAGAGCAGGGATGAGCAACTTCAGTTACTCGAGGGCCACAGTAATTGCTATATTATTGCCAGAGCACCAAAATACTGCAAATTGTAGGACAAACAGAATTGAGCGTTGCAGTTTCTCACAGTTCAACAAAAGGTCAAAACTTTCATTTAAATCAAATGCAAAAAAATAAAATAAAATTCATGAGCTAATGTGCTAAACACTGAATTCAAGTTTTTCTGATTACACGGATTGCATTTTTTCTTTGCAAATGCTCTAAGTAATGCAACAACTATGTCTGATCGTGGCCCTCTTTTCTTATGTTTATATATATTTTTTATATTATCATGGCTTATTTTTGCAATATTTTCCTCATGTATACTCCATCCATTATCTATACTGCTTATCACTTTCAAGGTCTTGGGGGAATGGAGTCTATCCCAGCTGACATTGGCCAGGAAGTAGGGTACACCCTGGACTGATCACCAGCCAATCGCAGGGCCACATAGAAAGACAGACACCTATTCTTAAACCTTTATTTAACCAGATAAATCCCATTGAGATCAGGATCTCATTTACAAGGGCGACCAGGCCAAGAGGTCAGCAGCACACGACGAATATCAATACAAAAGGAAAAAAGCTTCAGGCAATAAATTGCAACCAACAAATATATCAAAAAACAACAACTTGACAATGGAAGAGCAATAATTTTTGAGGACAGCTACAATTAAAAACACAGGCATTGTTCATAGGAATCTCGCTGTCTGCTGAGCAAAATGGAGCGAAAAGCTTTGAGTGAAACCAATTCGTTCAATTTCAGTTCAGTCTGTATAGTGTTCCAGGCTGTGGGGGCAGCATAAGAAAAAGCTCTTTTCCCAAAGTCAGTTTGGACTCTGGGCACATCTAAGTGATAGACTGCACAAGAACGTAAGGCATAGGTGCTCCGGGACTCTTGTCACGCTCACACTCACACTTAAGGACAATTTATAGTCACTAATTAACCAAATGAGCACGTTTTTTGTCTGAGGGAGAAAGCCAGAGCGCCCGAAAAGAAAACCCACACATGCACAGGGAGAACAGGCAAACTCCATACATAAAGGCCCTGACCGACATGGTATCCTAATGTATATTAAAAAAATGCGATTTTTGAAATTGACTGTCAGGCCACATTGAGAGAGATGCCAACTGGCCATGCCTGGGTTAGAGTATTGTAGCTTCAAGGTCTATCTGGTAGTACAATGACAATAACAATGGAAAACGCTGCCTATTTTAACTCCACAGAGAGCCCAGGCCCTCTGCTTTTAGCATCATGTAGCTTTTTCAGCTAGCAATACCTTCACAATAATGTTCAGTTAAAAAAGAAGAAAAGATAACCTGTCTTGGTACTTTCTGATTTACAATAGCCAAAGCTAAGGATGGGAGTTGATAAGCATTTATTGTCACCTGTCTTTATCATTCTGCCTGTTGATCCAGTTCTTTATCAATCTCTTTATTAGTTTTTGCCTATTTCCTGTGTACATTTTTTTTTTTTTTAACCATTTCTGTCTGCTTGCCATGTGTACATCTATGACCATTATGCCTTGTGCATTATCTATACACAGTCTGTTTTGAAGAGGCTGGACAGAGGGGCAGGTTTCTCTCAGGTGGAAACTCTCAGCCAAACAGCTTTGAGACAGGTTGATGTCTTATGTAAGGGCCTAAAGGCTTTAACCTGTCCACAGATGTTTATATCCAATTAACCTGCCAGAGGAAGGTGAGCCCCTCAGCACACTGATTGATGGAGGTAGAGGACTAAACAAATAACAACTGAAATATTTCATCACCACTTCACATGGAGATAGATGGATAGATGTGGAAATTTAAACTGATACAGTTCACAGTCAAAATAAACAATGAATATCTAAATGCTGTATAAAAAACAACACACAAGCAACACACAGTACATACAAGCGTGTTTTGTACATGTGTGTGGATCTGAGAGTGCTATTGAGAGGTGTGTGTGTTGGAGTAGTGTTTAACATGATTACAGGTGGCCTCTTCCTCCATGCCCCACCTCTACTCCATCCTCATTACTCCTGACACAGCACTTCTGAGAAAGAGAGGGAGGGCTGAGACATAAATAAATAAGGAAGAAAGAGCAGAGCAGAAGCAGGAGCGGTTTTGGTCATTTAGAGGCCCCAACCGGAGAACAAAACAAGGCCCCTCCTTATTTAGCTGAACAATATATTTGAAGTTAACACTGAGGCAGTTTTAATACAGGAACTTGATGATCCTTCATAGTTTTAGGGATGCTTTCTAAGTTAAACAAATAAATTGGAATTGTTTTAGACAAGTGGATGAAACTGGCCCCTTGCATCTCTGTGCCCTGGTTGCTTGGAAGCAGACTGAGACCCTCTGTTTTCAGTCAGGTTCTTTGACAAGAGATACCAAGGGAGCTCAGTGAGAAAAGCAAAGACAGAGACTCAGAGGGTGTGAGATGAGGAGACAGAGGAGAGATCACAGTCTTATAATTCAAAGAGATTTCTCCGTGCACTGGGCTGCTATGATATAACTCTGTCTATTCTGGCTTTTATTCCTCGTGCTGTTGCCACAGAGCCACTGGCACCTCCTGGATTGGTTGTAATCCTCCTTCAGCGACCTGACAGACCAACAGATTTCAGGCAGGTTGTCTAATCTTTTGGCAGAAACAGAAAGATTTTCAAAGAATAAGTCTGTGTGTGGGGGGATTCTGCAGATGTTCACCGTCTGATAGACCATAATTCTTTCTCATAATCCATGGTATGCTGCAGGATGTAAGGAAACAATGCATCTGATGTCCTTCAAATCTGCTTCTGAAGCTTATACAAGTTTAATTTCTGCCGTACCATAATTGCTTTTGTGACAGAGTGACACAATATGACAGCAGACAAACAATTTATAGTACAATTTATATCCCAACATCACTGATACATGTGAAAAAGCATATCAACAGCATTGATTAAAGAGAATGTGAAGCAGCATCACTGCTTGCATCAGAGAAGAATGCTGCAGTGTTTTAGCTCCATATTCAACAGCAGTGCCAGGAGTGCACAAGAGACCCGGTGGTGATGCTTTGAGAGCAGATGTACTTTAAAACTGTGATGATGTGTAGTTGAAACAACACTTCCAAATGCCCAGGCGCGTATTTGAGTTATACCCCTTTCAGACTGGCCAAAAAACCCGTGTAAATCCGCCAACAATCGGCTCCTGTCTGCAGTTTGAAAGGGTCTAATCGGCTTTTCGACCTGGGTCGACTTACCCTGCAAGCGACATGGGTTTTTATCGGCTCGTCTCCGACCGGCTTCAGTGAGAACATCACACCCAGGTCAAGCTGCTAAGTTACAGATGACGTCGGCGTTACGTGCTCACGACATAACAACGCGCCCGTCCCCTCTGTCTGTAACTTATGTGACTCTTTGCCATCTCAGCAACAAATTCCATCCGCCTTTGTATCATCAGCGCTGAGATTGTAGATTTTTAAAGAGGGACAAAAGTACAAAGTACAGAAAACCGTGTCCACGGCGTCCATGCTCTTTTCCATTGTTTACGTGGTCGTGTTTTGTCGCGCCGATGACGTCATCAACGTGATGACATCAGCTTGACGCGCCAGAGGAAAAAAAACAGCCACGCAGCTCGTCTGCTGCTGAGTAGACCCGGGTCTGCTGGCAGTGGTAAAGGAGTCACTCGCAGGTTAACCAGCGTTGAAAAAACCAGCGTTGACCTGCGGATTTTAGTGTGAAAGCGGTAATAGTGTCACTACAATCATATAAACTTCTCCCAGTACAGCAGCTTTTAATCTATCCTGTCACATCCCCCCTTTTCCACACAGGATGACGTTATCAGCTCTCCTCAGTTGCCTCAGTAAATTACCCCGGCTATTCACTGCTGCATTCACACATTAGCTTACTGGGACTTCACATGAATAAAATACAAAAGGGCTGTGATGAAATTACCCGAGTAAAATCAAAGTGAAAAACTGGGCTGTTAAGTCTGGATAATTCTAGGGTGTTTTTTGCAAGTTTGAATGGGGTTTAAGTAATCACTGTTTGCATCTCCTTATTGCACAAACTTTTGGCTGTTGCATTGCCATAACACTCTCCTCATAACTTTGTTTATGGCACAATGCTACTGAGACACAGCAGATCCTAGCTGTATGTAAAACTTTTTGTTGATGCCAATATTCTCTCTGAGACTTAATCTTGAGAGATTTATGTACCTGAAAAAGCAGAACAAAAAGCCTGATACGTTATTGAAGAGACCAGCTCTTTGAAACTTAGAACTAGGGATGCAACAAATTGTTGATGTAGTCGACAAAATTCAACAACAACTAGAAAGCACTCGGAGAGTGCAAACCTCCGCCAAGGTAGGTCTTTTGTGGAGTTATATGCACAAATGCCGAAAATGGTCCAATCTCGCAATGTTAAAGAATCCTTTAAAAAATTCCTGGATCCGGATGGTGATCCGGATCAGTCCCAAAATCTAATCATTTGTTCCTTATCCCATTCCACACATTTCCTGAAAATTTCATCCAAATCCGTCCATAACTTTTCAAGTTATCCTGGACACAGACAGACAAACAGACAAATGAACCAACGCCAGGAAAACCTCCTTGGCGGAGGTAAAAATGGTCAATGGCAGATTATATTGTCAGACTGTCATTAAATTATGTCATGCCATGTTTTTAGTGAAATGCGAGGACACTGAATTGTTTTCTGGAGAAGGTTATTCAGTGGAGTGAGTTGTCTTACTCCTCTCCCTGTCTTTGTTGGAGCAGCGTCATCAAGCAACAGCCACAGAATGTCAAGAAAACACAACAACGTAGCAACTGTTATGCTACAGTGTCCTAAATCTTGTTTCTCTCTGAGTATTTCATCCTGTACACTGAAAGGCTGAAGTTGTGGTTAATTTAAGAATTAACTCCGTCTCCTTCAACAACTGCTGCGAGCCGTCACAAGCGCTTGCCAGCAGCGTGGAAACTGGGCAGATTGCTGCTTCAAGAAAAAACTAAACATTTATCTCACTATTTATTACTGTCAAAGTTCACATTTTAGCGCTTTGGATGTGAAAATGTAACTCAAACTCTCACTCACTTTCTCTTAACTTATTCTTTTTCAACTCCTATCACGTAACATTAAAGCAAGGTCTAATCCTATTGATATACAAACTGTGGTTAGCAGGAATCACATTGTAACCATCTTAAGTTAACAACTGTTATGCTTAGAACATGAAAAATGTTCGGCTGTAATTTAAATCAAACTGCACATTTTTCATTTGAAAGAGCATGGTCAAATATAATATATAATTATAGAATACTACCATCACAAAGTAATAACAAGACCTATTAGGTCATTGTTGGGCCAAAATTAAAAAAACAAACAAACAAAAAAAAAAAAAACACCTGACTAGTCGACTTATCGACCCAATAGTTGATGGCTAGTCGACGATGGAAATAGTCATTAGATGCAACCCTACTTAGAACTGATTGTCTGTATCTAAGCCAGTTTGACAAGTTGCGCTAGTTTTTTATTTTCAAGATCTATGACTTTTTATGAAATTTTGAGTGATTAATTTGAGAGTTTAAGAAAACCATTATGTCATATCCTCAAACCTTGCTACATCCCCAGTGCCTGACAAGTTTTGTAGACAGCAAACCCATGTATGACTGCTTTCAGCATATTTTACAGAGATCATTAAAATCCAACCCAGGCTCTTCATAAAGAGAGGGTGAGCATTGGTGGATGTCTGCCTTTTTTTTAGTTGTCTCTGACAGAAAACAGTGTAAAAGGCCAATAAACTGAGATTAAATCTTCGGCTACATGAGACAGACAACAGTGTTCTGGAAATAAATAGAATAAAACAATATCATAGCTTGATGATGGGGGTTGTATTGTAGACAGATGCTGGACATGGTCAGTGCTTAAACAATTTCTGGACATTTAAATGAATAAAACTTAATAAACATTTGCAACCATACTGGATGAAAAAGACACTTCCTAATCCAGATGCTCCTCAGCAATGCTCTATGATTTCAGAGGAAGAGGAAAAACAGAGAAATATATGTTTCTCTGTGTCGCTTTTGTTGAGATGTCTGTATGACATTGGTAAGTTTGTTTTTAAATACATCTAAAAATGACAAGTTTTGACAGCGTATTTCTTATATTTGAAAAAATGGTTCTATGTTCTATTGAGCACAGATATGGAAGTAATAATGGCCTTTTTACTGTAATGTTGTGTGTTTGTGTGTTTCACAGGATGGGTCACAGATGTTATATCCTGCACTACTGAAACTTGATGGTCTAATCATAGTGGGATTTAAAATCCTCTCTGACCATTCTGACTTCAATTTGTGGCTCATTGGCCAATCAGAACTGTCTTTTTTTGAGCACTGACCAATCACAGCATGATCTGCTGCCATTTTTGATTGAGAAGCAGGATTTTGAGAGATGTCTGACCAATAACAGGAGGACATAGTACAGTCATGATTGCATGGATTAATTTCGGTTTAGTTTAGGGATGCCATTAGTCACTCTAATGCCGAGGTCGGACTTCACGATGTTTTTGTGTTGGTAATGATGGTCAGTATGTCAGACTAGGCAACCATGGAGCCATAAATTCGTACAGTGACTTGAATTAAAGTGACGAGAATGACAGACTACACGACTGAAACCAACTGCATCTAACAGCTGATGTGATGACGGTGGAAGGAGGAGGGGCAACACCGAAGACATCAAACACACTGTATTTAGAGTACAGGACTTCTGTTTGTATTTACAGACATTATGTTGTATGATATTTTAGTTTGCTGATAAATGTAAGCAGTCACTCATGAGGTTGAATCTGCCATTTCTCTATCTCTCTGTCTTGTAGTTCTCAAGATGCTCTCAAGGCATCAACCTCAATTTGTTTACATCCATGATTTTTGCACATGCAGAGCTCTGTGCTCTTACTGGTCAATGTCTCTGACGTGGAAGGACAGATCGTAGGAGGCAGGACAAAAATCAAATGTGCTAGACTTTCTGTCCCAGAGTTGTTAGGCGTCCCAGACTGGTGTGTTTTTGTTGGCCATTATGACATACTAGACAAGACAGAACAAACACTTTTAATGGCTAATAGGTCCTGGACCCCTACGACTGTTGGGTCGGGCCATAATCGTGCATAAATTGTGCAGTCTGACCCCAGCATAAGTGAAACTGCTTGGAACATTTCAGAAACAGAAATACATTTTTTATGCATTATTTATCAATGCCGTTATCTTTGATGCTGCATTGATATAATAAGACCACAGGACACCCAGGGAACCTCTCAGGCCTCCAGTAAACCAGCTCAGTAAAACATTGCTGTTCCTTTTCCATGTCAAAGCAACAAGTAGCTGCTGCTGCAAGGTTTCATAGCTACTCACTCAGAATCCCAAAAAAAGCTTTAAGCTGTGAAACCTTTAACCGACCCTAATGTGATGCATTCTCTAGAACAGGGGTCATCAGCGACTGTGTCACATAGACTTGAGTATCCTGTTATGATTGCGGGGTCTTAATTATCCTGGTTTTGTGTTTTTACAAGTAAGGGCAGTATCCCAATTTTAGAAACTAGGATACTGCAGTTTCCTGGTATCTAGTTGCCTGGTATGCCACATTGGGAACTACAACAGAAATCTGAACACATGATAATGCAAGCGCTTTAGCCGGGTTTCTGACACCTTTCTGCAACAATGTACAAACCTCACAGACACTGGCACAAAACAGATTCAGTGATTAGAAACCAAGGTGCTGGTCATTATCATGTGTACATGGGTCAGCGAGTTATCAGTAAAAATGTAAAAAACTGCCCTGATGTGCAGTTAGGGATGGGAATTGTTGAGATATTGTTATCAATGCCATTATTGACTCTGCTAATTGATCCGATTCTTTAATGATTCCTTTATGGATTCCTTTGGATTTTCTATGAGGAAAAAAAGTTGGCCTACAAAGGTCTTCAGTGGATACAAAGTCAAACATATGAAACTCCTGATATTCAATTCAGTGCACTGCTGCAAAGATAAATCTTTCTGCAAGTTCATGGTGTTTCCACTTACTGAAAGATGTGCAGGAAACATCTTTTTGTCAGAAATTCTGACCCAACTTTGATCACTTCTGTTGGCTGTCTGCCCTGATTTTATACTTGTTTAGACATACAGACATTACTGGAAGGAACTGACAAGGGAATTGATAAGTACAAAGATTAATGATATCAATTCCATGAGGAAGGTGTTATCGATTATCAGCTGTAATTGGTTTTTAATGCCCATCCCTACATGCAGTGTTAGCTTATATTTAAAAAAAAATCCTGAATCTGTATCCTGATTCAGATCGCCACCAAAATATGTTGACTTCTCCATTTTGCCATGACTAACATACCCTGAAAATGTGATCAAAAACTGTTGAGAGCCCTTTGAGTTATTAGCAACAATACAGAAAACTTAGCTCTCAATGTCAACAAATCCTTTACAAAAATCCTGGATCTGCATCATGAATCTAATCCCTTCTTCCTATTGCCACGACCAACATCTCCTAAAAATTGAGAACCTTTGGAGTTACCCTTCTCACAGACAAACGAACCAACAAAAGGACAAACATACGCAGACATAATAAGGACAACATGCCATTCTTTTCATTTCATTTTTTATGCCCAGAACTAGCATCAGCCGAGGCCATAGGGATCATGCTTTGAGGTTTTCAATCTACCTTTCTGCCTGTCTGGCCACTCTTACAGCAGAAACCTTCTCCACTCTGACTCAGGGACGCACTTATTCAAATCTGTGGGTTAAAGTCAATACCATGAAGGCTCATGTTCATCCCTGTTTGCGAATGCAATATCTCAAAAAAAACATAAGAGGATTTTCTTCAACCTATGCACATATGTCAGCTCTGACTTAAAGATGCACTGATAGATTTTAGGGATTGAGGTAGGGTGTCGTGGTAAATTAATGCATGCAGTCATGGCTTCCAACGACCACTTCAACAGATTTACAAATGTCTACTCTAACTTGAGGATTTTCTGATTAGATTACAGTTGTCATTGGGCAAAAATCAATTAGGCCTCACGTCATATTTGTAAATGCAATATCTTTAGAATACTCTGCTGGGTCTTCTTAAAACTTTGCTCAATTTTTCATTTGAGACTCAAGAACAAATTGATAAAATTAAGATAGTCGTTAGTCAAAGGGCAAGGTCATAAATTGCAATTTTTATCCCCTGCTTGTTAATGCAACATCTAAAGTGAAGGCTTTTGTGTCAATCTTGTACAAATGTCCTCTGTGGCTTAGGGTCTAAAATTATGGTATTTTGGACTCTAAAGAGCAAGATTTTTGGATTACAGAAACCACCCCAGCTCTTCTTCTTGACCCACAAATACAGTTTCTCTGACTAGCATTGCATCCCACAGAGGCATGAAAAGCCGGTTGGTTGTCACAGTTTGTTGAGATAAAATACAATGTAAGTTTTTGACTTATTTGTTTGTTGATTTGTTTGAATTTTTTTAAATTCTGCTGTTTTTTTTTTTGGTTATTTTTGCCCATCTTCGTTTTTGTGCATGTCAGAAACAAAGTCAATAATCTCTGTAATGTGCACACAAACACTGGTTCAACTCTTATTAAAATGTGACCCCTTGTATCTTAGTTAACACCTTTTTCTGCTGACAAAGTGGTTTTAAATACAGCGATTAACTGAAAAAAAAAAACAGAAAAACATTACACTAAAAATAAGACAGCACTGCACTGAAAAATCTACTTTTACTGACTTCACTGTCATTTCATGGACAGTGAAGTCATCAGGTTATGCCTGGTTTTCAGTCGGATGTGGTTGTTTGTGGTAATAAATGTTCCAAAAAAAGCCATCAAAACAACAACAACAACAACAGCAACAACAGCAATAGATGGTAAGAGCAGAATGAGAGAGGAGCGAAGTGAGGATGATCAAGAGAGGAGTAGGGAGGAATGTGGGCCAGCAGGGTGTGATAATCTGTCTCTCTACCATCTATCCCACATGGGAGAGAGAGAGAGAGAGAGAGAGAGCGAGAGAGAGAGAGAGATTAAGGGATGTATGATGTATTTTGACCCATATTTATAAACACAGTGATGTTTTGTGACCCACATATGGCCTCATAAATATGCATCCTTATTTGATACTGATACATGTGAGCAAAATGAATGAATGCACTGCAGGATGCTAATGTTAGCTTAACCCACATTTTTGCTGAGGGACAGTCTACTCTGAGATTTTTGCTGTCTGAGGATTTTGGCAGCTTAGTGCACTTCATCACCAAACACCGTTTTTGGGTGTAGAATCTTTTCCGCAGAATGTGAGAGCTGATACTTTACCAATGTGCTTATGTCTCAATGAGGTTCTCTTCAGAATCACATCTAAAGCAGTGCCTTTCGGTTAACCCTTAAGAGATCCTTAAATATCCTAACACATTTGTCCTTAATGACAAAAAATGTCTCCTTCCCAAAAACTGCTGTACAAGTTTTATATATTAATATTTTTTTTTCCACTTTAAATGACTCAATCTTTTAAAACTACTGCAGCCTGAAATATGCATATCAAATATTAATTTTATTTTGGGCGTTTTTAAATTCACAGTGTAGGCAAAGTGATCCCAGTCTGATTTTATGTTTCTTTAACAAAATCAAAAAGCCCATTATTTTTTTAAACTATTGCAAAAGAGTATCTGATGTATCTAAGATTTTCAGCAGCAGGTGAGTTACTCCCTCTGTCTGGACTTGTGTCAGTGCTGTGCCTGTTGCTGCTCACTGGTTATCATCATCAACTCATGTTTCTTGCTTGCTTTTAAAACTTTTCACGTTCGTTTCCCACTCTGAAGTAAAATGCCCTGCTCTGTTGGCCTGTTTGGTCTTAGTGCAACCCCATAATGCAAACGTGTATGAAGAAAGAGAGAGAAATGTGAAATACTCTTTTTTACCTCCGCCAAGGAGGTTATGTTTTTGCCGGCGTATGTTTGTTTCTTTGTCCATTTGTTTGTTTGTTAACAATATTATGCAAAAAGTACTGGACAGATTTTTTCCGGAAATTTGCAGGAGATGTCGGTAATGGCCCAACTTAGAAATGATTACATTTTGGTGGTGATATGTACATTTGTCTGAATGCAAAATTTCCCAAACTTCAAAAATTACCATAACTTAACATTTGGCGGAATTTTAAAAAATCATATCTCTGCGATTTTTTAACGGATTAGCTTCTAATTTCCATCCATTACCCAACATTATCCAAACCGCTTGAGACAGACAACCATTCACGCTCACAATCAAACCTAAGGGCAATTTGGAGTCACCAATCCACCTAATGAGCATGTTTAGTCTGTATTAAATATGTATTTTTACTAAACTCAAAGTATTGCCAAGCAATGGCTGAAACCACTCCTGTGTGTTGTTTAAGGCAGGGTTGGTGATAGTGTTGCCCAAGTACAATTTTTGTTGCTTAGATAAAAATTGTCCTAATTTTCCAGTTGTTCAAAACTACAAAATGGGAACGTTTTGGCCAGTCAATAGTGATGGAAAATTACGGGAATTTCATTTTTAACAACAGTCTTTGCTTCCCACAATTATGGAAAACATAATGATTTATCAAAAGACTACTTCCTCTTTTGTCTTTCTTTCAACAATTATTAAATATATTTATAATTATCATATTTTTATTTGTTTTTTTATTTTTACAGTGTTCAGAATCATAGTGTTAAGATGTTGAAGTTCAATGACTGCATGTGAAGTGCATTGGAAAATCAGCAAGTAATTTTGTTTTATAATGGTGATCTCAATATCAGCTGTAATAATCCTAATAATGATTTGGACCTTAATTGAGTAGCCCTACCAATCATGGCTTAAGACTCTGTTGTAGACACCAAATTCATCCCTTTCTTTTTTCATGCACTTCCTGCAGCACATTTTTACCAAGGATCTAATCAGCATCATTACAGCAGATATACTCAAAATTTTAACCTGGAAGGAAAAATTACCTCTTACACATTTATCAGTGATGGCTCAGTAGCAAGGCAGCGATGCTTGTGCCTGTGGGTGGGGGCTTGGCTTTGAAGGAGCTGGTTTTTTTTATTATATTTTGGACATTTTGTGCCTTTATTGGAAGGAGAGAGAAAGTGGATAAGCTTGTGAAGGGTAGGAAGAGAGACTAGGGGGAGGACACTCTGCAAACTGGCCACAGGCTGGATTTGAACCCAGGCTGGCAGTAGCCTGTGGGGTCGTGCCTCATTGTCTACCACTCTGTCAAACCAGCACCTTGAAGGAGCCTTTAAGGGGAGGGGGCTGAGATAGGGCACTGAAGGAAAGCAACTCTCAAAATCTTGAGACAGTCAAGAGACATTCAAGAGACAATCATGAAGACAGCTCAGTAGGCCACTTTCTGCCCCTTTCCCCATGCTATAGGCACAAGACAAAAATAATCATCCAGGAGGAGTTTTTTTAGGTGAAATAACAAAGTTTTGAAAAACTGATGTATTGGTAGCAGCATTAAAAATCGGGGGTCTCTCTACGATTAATTGTTATATATGTTGTTTTGTGTCATTGTTTTTAAATTTGTGTGGCTCATTTTGGTTCTTCAGAAATAGTAGCAAAGGTGTTAAATCGGATCAGAAAGAGAAGAAACATGGTGAAACATCTGTGAACACTTGAAGCATTCTGCTATGTACTCACATTTTACATCTATATCCACTTTTCATCTGTCATCATCAGATCTCACTTTTAATCTGAGCCTTTGTATTCTTCATTTGAAGTATGCAAACTGGTGGCTTTCTTTCAGTGTCACTCATCTGTTACCACTGCACCTGTCAGTCCTGATCAAGAACTGTCAGTCTTGAACCTCCTTTATCACGCTAACACGTGTCTTTAAATTACATATATATTCATATATCATGTTCTTCTGACTGCAGAGAGATGCTGCTGGCTTGTAACCACACTGAGCTCACTGATGGCATGCTCTCAAAATAAAATACTTCACAAGGAGGGTGACTTAAAACAAATAGTCCTTTTACATTTAGTGGGCACAGTTTTCGTGCCCTGCTTTTTAAACAGGACTATCCTTCACTTAAATTGATGTAAATGGCAGAAATTACAGAGTGGCCCAAAGAGAACTTTTCAGACAGTGATCCCCAAACCCTGCAGGCCAAAAGAAAGAGTTTCTGTCCCTCAGGCAATCTGTATGTAATCTGTTAGACACATTTGTTTAAGGCTATTTGTTTATCTTTGCTCATGGTGGGCTCTTTAAACCATCTATTGTAACAGTTATGCTAGGTTTGAAAAGGGGTGAAAAATTTTTAGTAAATTTCTGGAAACTTTCCAGAAACGTCAGGAGGTGAAGCTGGGGATTTTAGAAATGTTCCAAAGTGGAAACTTTTAATGGGAATTAACTGTAAACTGGGGGTAATTTAAACAAATTGCATCATATCCAAACATAAATATATATTTTTTGTTTTCTTTTGCAAACATCAATGAAAAATAAAGCATTAAAGTAAAAACATTACATTTAAACAGATTTATTTGTAAATAGAACTTTATCAAGTTTTAATTATGTTTTTGAACAATCAATTTCACCTTTACTTTTGTCGTCCACGGGCTCAAACATGTAGCTTCAATAGCTCGGTTTCTAGAATCATTCGGCATGTGATGGAGGAATGCATAGAGCATGAGGGGGTGGCCTCAGTACCCCTGCAGTGAGAAGTGTGCTGTGTGCATGTGATTGAGGAATAGCTTAGATATTCTCAGTATACAGTACTTGCATGAAATATAGTTCTTTTTGACAAGATTATACTAAAAATATATTTTCTCAGACTATGTTTAAAATTCCTGTGAAGGGACAACTTTCAATTTTGTCAATTCCAGATTTTCCCTTTTATTTTTGTAAATTCACTTAATTTCCTGTTAATTCCCATAGAAAGTTTCTTACTTAGAAAATCCCCTTCATTTTGCAATCTTAGTTCTTGCAAACATTTAGGGCTATTAATTAAGTTTTTAGAATATATAATTTCATATCATTTCGACAGCTTAGGGATGCTAAAGAATGTCTTTTTCTGGTTCTGACAAAATGAAAATAATAAAATAAATAAATAAATTAATAATAATAATAATAATAATAATAATAATAATAATAATAATAATAATAATTACTATTATAAATAATGAAAATAATTCTTATCCAATTCATCTGTGAAGCAAAAAAATATATACATATATATATTGAAAAGAAATATAAATGAACAAAACTCTTAACAAATGCAGTGTATGTAAAAATGTACATCAGGAATATATACAAGCATCTGGGAATATTTACATCAGATGGGAGGAAAGTGCAGCTGTGCAGTGAGTAGTGCAGCTATTAACTGCACTGTACTTGTACAGTTATTAGCATAGATGCTAACAGCTTCAATAGCATTTTTTTTTATCAGATCTGAACTGTATTTCTTTATTGAATGAAAAACAAATAACAATATTACAAACTTCTCAATAGAAAGGATATTTTCACTCCACTTCTGACATGTTTTGTAAAGAGTTTTTTCAAAAGTGTCAATATTTTGTTCAGGTCAAAGATCATTTATGATGTATCTCATGGTTTAGATCATATTTTGTAGTTTTGTACATTTGGGCTCTGGAGAGATGGCAAACTTGTTATTTGGATCCTGAGAAAAAGTTTAGGAACCCTTGCAATAAATATATATTTTTGTCCCTGATACGCATTCTTTGGATTTATCATTTTTCATATGCGTATCCTATTTGGGCTTATGATTTGACAATTGTGTTTCCTGCATAAAGACACATTTACCAAATATTTTATGATAACGTTTAACATTGAACAATGCTTACCTGTGCCCTAACTTATTTTACTATAAGGCTTTTTGAGTTGATTTTTAAAGCAAAGTTTGACACATCAAACCTACAACTCTCTGAGTCTGTGGTGTTCCTGAAGGATGAGTTCAGGGCTCGTCCCCTTCCCCTCATCTCCTTGCTCCAGTAGTGACACAACACAATGCTTTAATTGCTAGTGTACCCACTGTCCTCCAAAAACAAAGGACCACTGGCATCTGTTCATTGCAACAACAGGAAGGATCACAGGAGGGAAGAGGGAAGAGGAACACTGAGACAGAAGGAAGGACGTGCGTGTCAGACAGAGATGCTCCCTTTTAGGCCCCTGTTGTCCTTTGACAGCACTGTACCAAGATTTTTCCAGTACACTGCACAAGTGAGGAGATGATATCTGTCACTTAATGTCACAGCCGCAGCTACATCCTCACCAAAGATCCTGTGAATGTTTCACTGAAAAATATAAGCGTTATTGGCAGACCCCTCTTTGGACAAGGGGGTTACGTCTGTTAGTTGTTTAGTTTGTCTGTTAGTTTGTTTGTCTGTATGTTTGTGAACAGGAGAACTCAAAAAGTTCTGAATGGATTTTGATTACATTTTTAGGGAATGTTGGTCATGGCACAAGGAAGACAAGATAAGATTAGGTGTTCCCAAATGTGGTACCAGGAATTTTTATAAGGATTTGTTAACATTGTGAGATTGGGCAGTTTTTCCTTTTTTACGCTAAAAATAGAAAAAAGTTCTCAATGGGTTAGAATGACATTTTCAGGGAATATTAGTTATGACGTGAGAAATAAGTGATAAGAATTTGGTAGTGATCCGAATCTGGACATGGATCCAGGAACTTTTAAAGCATTTTTTAACAGATAGGGCAGTCTTCCATAATATTGACCATACATTTTCCAACAGCTGAAATTCCTTGGCTGAGGTTTGAGGGCTGAAGGCTGCATTAAAATCATTATTTGTGCCAATATCAAACCACATGCCTTAGAAATCAATGATGTAAGTCAGTTATATAAGTCTTGTTTTCTTCTGCAGCAAAAAAGCATCTTGGTGCTACTTTCAGGCCTCTGATTGATTATGGTGATGTTTTACCACTGCATGCTACTTCTAAATGCCATATAGTGGCTGTGGAAGTCTGTGTGTAATGTGCTTGTGCTGTCTAGACACAATCGTGTTTTACTTTGTTTATCTGTCTTTACATTTTTTCTGCAATGTTTTTATCTTATCATTTGGTGTGCTCCATATGTTCTTGGCTCTTGTCCAGTTCTTTTCAAGGGTTTTCCTGCTGTACAGCACTTTGGCTCAAACTCTGTATTTAAAGTGCTCTTTTAATAAAGTTGATTGATTGATTTATTGATTGATAGTGAATATCATGAAGCTTTAAGGTTCGTAACAAATTGTAGGGCTCTAACTCAACCTTATTTTAAAATGTAATTAAAATCTGTTCATGACTTCACAAATTAACAAACAAACAGACTCAAAAAAGCAGGCAAAACATAATATCTTTGGCAGAAGTAATAAATAAATTAAAAAGGTCCAACTTTGTCCACATTGGCACTAAAATAACAGGAGTTGAAGGATTTTTAAAAAATACTCAAGGTACAAATATTACCAACTCTTGAAGTTTCAGTTTCAGTTTTACTTTATGCGACCCACTATAATGAAAAACAACATTATCAAGATTTAACTAAGACTGTTTTACTTGTTTTTTTCACAGTAATTGTCATATTTAGTTATTGTTTTAAATTGTCTTTATTTCAACCTGCCCAAAAATAATTTAAAGATATTTGTTTTTCATAAATGGCATTATTTCAACGTTACTGATTTCTATCAATCTTCATTTGTTGATGTTATGTTCAGAATGTCAAAGGATGATGAGCTAAATAATGCCTAATTTTGTAAAATCAATGAATGATTGTGTTTATTAACTTGATCACCATATCAGTCAAAATAGTAGCCCTGCATATTTCCATATTTAAGTCTTTCTTCTTTTCTCCACAATCATCATTGCTAAATATTCTTCTTGTCTCTCTTAACAGACGCTAACGGCCTCACATTATTTTAGTCTCTACTGTGCAGATGAGTCTTAATGAGTAACCCGGTGTACAAACAGAGCCTGAAGAGTGTCCTGACCTTGCAGAAGCTGAAGTCTCAGGGGAGTTTCTTGTTTGTGTGAGCCTGTGTGTGGGTAGAAATCAGTCCAGCTGTCAGCTATCACAAAAAGAGGAAGTCTATAGTGGTTTGTTGTATTACTCTGAATGCTTGGCAGCTACTGAAACAAGGCCTAAAGAAATGTAGAGAGTTGTAACAATGAAGGCTGAAAGAAAAGAACATGAAGGTGGTTAAGAGAGTAAAGGTCACTGCATGTAGGAAAATGGATTATTTCCAAAGATTTTGCTGCCCATTGTGATGAAAATATACCTGGCCAGTCAGGAAACATCTTTTAAGATATTTCAGTGATCAATTATAAAAATGGTTTTGCTCACCAATGATCAGATTAATCCTCCATGCTTGGCTTGAACTAATAAACTCTGTCAGCTACTCTTCTGCTGCTCAGTTATCCAGCAGTTAGCAGCTACTGTAAGATGATCTCTCCAAACTTGAGTGTGAGTTTCTTCAGTTAAAAAAATCCATCCAGTGTTAAACTCTGTGCTGAGATGACCAGGATAGCTTATTAAATGAGCTTACACAGTGTTTCATTACAATAAGTTTAAGGTCTGGACAGTAAAATGACTATTAGGTAGAGATTGGTACAACATTATTGTTATGTTGTTGTTTGTTATGCATTACAACAAAGAACAGTCATCTAAGTACATCTGAGTATAACCCCAAACACTGCTTTTATTTGGCCATGATATTTCATTGTGCAAATAATGTACAGTGCTAAATTGACTATCCATTAAACTAGCTGTTATAACAAAAAAAAAAAATTAAATTGGTTTCTGTATCATCCAGCAGTCAAAGGTGATTGTTAGCTGCAAAAAACAAGATTATGGATTTGTTAACTGATGCAAGGTGTATTCGATGATTTTCAGGTTATGGTATTTACATGCACACAGAGACACCCGGCAAAAAACCTTCCTGTATACATGAAATGATGCTGTTTCCTGATCACAGCATCTACAGAAAGTTTTGCAGGTATGTATAAAGTTTATTTTTTAAAACAAACTGTTGCAGACTGCTACCAGAAACCAAGATAAGGTATATACATTAGATATTAGACAGAAGAACTAAATGTCCTTGCTGTATCCTCATTGTCCTGTTACATTCCTGGCCCATGACCACAGTTTGCCATAAGCAAAAGCTGGAGGTCAAGCTGCATACAAGTGCCAGAAAAATGTACTGTATAAGGTAAGTGATGACAGCAATGATGGACTTACTCTTGCTAGATACTGAAAAGACAGCAAAACATATTGTATCATATGGTGACCCTAAACATAAAACAGGAATAGCCCTTTAAGGCTGCACTTTCACCCACACTGAAAATCGACTGTGCTGCAGCTGTTAGCTTAAGTTGAGTTTGCTGTCATCCGTTATTGAACATCCCGCTTAGAGGAACTCTCCCCGCCTGGATGTCCGCAGATGTACAGTCACCCAGCACTGTATGGTATATTTCATACTGAAGGAGGGCAGGTTATAACTCATAATGACAAGCTGTCAGATTAAATCTGAGTGGCAGCTTGATGTGTCTGTATAATGTATGCAGCTAATGTACAAAGTGATGCAGGGGATGCAGTAGCAGTCAATATCACAGGCTCTAACCTTTATAGTTTGTGACACCCAAAAATAAATGACTGCTAGTGACTCTGAAAAAGACACGCACACAAACATGAACCAAACATGTTGAACTTTGACACATTTTTCCCTCACTGGCTTCAGTCTTTATAGGCCAAAATGAACTACACTTTCACAAATTAGAATTGTTTAAACATGTCTTAACATGGAAAATATATATAATATCATAAAACTATAGATCAGGAAGATTAATCTCTTTAAGTTTGATATTTTCATTTGTTGCTTCTGATTGTGCTGACAAAGCTTTTATAGACATGGCCCCATTCAATTGCACGTTACATTCCCAGATTGTATCTGACAGTGAGGGGTGAAAAATGGATGCATTGACTACTTATAACACTTACTCAAAAATACAGCCTCTCCACTTATTTTAATTGATGAGGTTATGTAATGGCACAACAGTCCTGATACAGAGGAACAGTGTTGTAAAATGTAATTTATCTAATTAAGTGCTTCAAACTATGTGGAGCTGAAGCACGTGCAAAGGCCACTTCTGTTCTTGGCTCAGATAACAAATGATTATTGCTTTATCACATATGAATTGCTTCATGTTCACACTATCCAGGTCCGTGAGGCAAAAGGCAAGGTTATTTTCAGCCCAGGGTTAGGTACACAAAAGCAGGCAGCATCAGGCAAAGGTATCCAAAAATCGGCAGGCAAAAAAAGCAAGGTCTAAACAAAAACAGGTCGTGATCAACCATGACTATGACAATGAATGCTGGAATGAGACACAAAGGTACAAACAATCTGGCAACAAGACAGGGGAAGACAGGGTTAAATACATGAGGTGATTGGGGGTGATGAGACACAGGTGGAGAAGCACAATCAGGGATCAGGTGTGACAACGCCAGACAGGAAGCAAAACCTACGGAAATAAAGAGAGACAGGTGAACTTTCAAAATAAAACAGGAAACAGACAGGCAAGACATGAAACTAAAACAAAATAACTTAACTAACTTAACTAAAGAACATGCAGGGTCATGACAACACTTCACAATTGTAAAGAGGGACAAAGCATACACAAAGGCAGGGTTGTCCTTACAACATAACGTGCTCTCAGTCTGTGGCTTTTTGTGACAGTAAGGAGATGAGTTGGGTTTCAAGTATGCTTCCAAGCAGCAAAACAACATGCAATTTGAGCCACTTTTTTGTGATGTAATTAGATACTCTGACTTTTCAGCAGTCAGTAGTGTTTCCATGTCGCAGTTCAATCACAGCTTAGCTCACTCAGAACATTGCAAGAGATGACACAAACAGGTACCAGGTATGATCCTTAATGGAAAACACAAAAAACACAAGAGAAATTAAAGCCAGTTAAGACAATATGAGTTAGCAATGTTTGTTCTGGTTTTTGGGTTGGTTTCTTTCTCTTTGAAAACAAATGAGTCCACAGTCTGATTAATATCAAGCTGAGATCATCTCCCCCTGGTTGAGTTTGGTTGCTATGTTCACATATTCCTAACATATCAGATAAGATGGGGCAAAGCATTTAATGACAGCACTGCTTCAAAAACACAAGCATGATGTGCAAGGCTAAACAAGGTTAGACCTGATTATTGTGTAGCAATTATTAACAGTGCTTTGCTATTATACTCAAGACAAATATACAGTCTGTTTATGCCAGTAACACATGGCTGTGATTTTTTATTTTACATCTGTAGGTGCAGGCTGGTGTGTGCCAGGTTGGACTTGTACTTGCTATTAACAAAATGGACAATATGGCAGGAATTGCCATTGGCCCCATAACTCAATTGTATTGCGATTCTTGAAATTTTACAGTATGAAAGGTGTTACAATACTCAACATTGCAATATATTGCAATTTCTAAAGCTTAATTGTCTGCATTTATGTCCAAAAAGGAAAAAAAATGACAGACATTCTTCGAAATTGATTAACAAACATATCTCAGTATATTCATGTAACTTTAGTCAGTTTTATTAAAAGCAGAAGTAAAACTTAAAGACTGATGTCCACACGTAGCCAGTTAATTCAACCTGCTCTACTGTGCTCAGCATTGCTTCAGCTTTTAGCTTCACTGCTCTGAAGAGCTTTGGTGCCGCTGTTGTTGAAATAAAGCTTAAGAGATGTCAGCCAGCCATTGAACTATTTTCTCAGATCGCTCAGACCTTGAAGGCAGCTTTGACAAGCTAAGCATGTCATGTGTTGGCTGGTTTATCAGTGGTGTTAGCTTAGCGTGTGCTTTACCGCTGTCTCCTTTTGCTGTTCCTTCCTTCTTAAGGGGAAGGCTCCAGTCGGTAACACTTAACAGCACAACAGAGTGGTGCAGGAATGAGTCCAAAAACACAGAAGTGAGTTAGCATTGAGCACTCCCTGGTTCTCAAGCCTGAAACTACGGGGGATTTAGAATACTGACTTTGGATCAGTGCCTGAAATAAAGTTTGTGGTGAACACATGCACATGAGATTTTAATATTTAATGGGGAATATTGAAGTGCATCTGATGTTGCATGCTTTTGAATCTTAATTCGTTGTTGTATGTTTAAAATGACAGTTGCTAGCTAGCTGCTAATAAGGACAACAAAAAATAATAATAATTAGAATAATTAGAAATAATTTCTGACTGATTTTAATAATCAATGATTCATACGCTATTGCCACAGCCTCAGGTCAAATATGGATCAAAAAATGCCCTCTGTGCTGATGCTGCTTGACCTGAGCACAGCTTTTGACATTGTGGACAACCAAATTCTTACATAGACTCCATAGTTTTATTGTAATATCTGGCACTGTTTTTAACTGATTTAAATCTTTATCTCATGACAGAAAGTCTTATGTGAACATAGGGGAATGCCAGTCAAGACTGTACAATGTTAACGGTGGCATCCGCAGGGCTGAATTTTCAGCCCTACACTTTTTAATATTTATATGTTACCTCTATGTTACCTTGATGGCCTTTTTAACTGTATTTTAGATGTCAGGTCTTGGATGGCAGGCAACTTTTTACAGCTTCTCAACCAGGACAAAACCCAGGTTTAAGTTATTGGTACTGGACCTCAGGAAGAGAAGCTGAACAAGAACTGTCTTTTAATCCCTGTCAGCAGCTGAGGAATCTTTTTGACTACAATCTTAGTTTTGAACTTCATTGTAAAGAAATTATAATAATAAAAAAGAACATTTAAAAACATTTCCAGAGTGCACTAGTTTCTCTCTAAAGCCAATGCACAGACTCTTATTCGTGCATTTTTTACTTGCAGAATTGACTATTGAAACACTTTCTTTTCTGGTCTTCACAATAAGAATATTTCACAGTTTCAATTGCTGCAAAACTCAGCTGCAAAGATGCTGACACAGACCAGAAAGAGAGGCCACATTACAACGATTTTAAAGTCAACCTCACTCCCACAGTTCTGTTTTATCTTTTGTATTTTTTTGTTCAATATGGGCTTGTTTGTTCTACTTGGCTTTATATATGTCTGTCTTCCTTTCTTTTTTAGTTGTTGTTGTTGTTTTTGCCCATGTAAAGCACTTTGTGCTACATATTATTGTATGAAAAGTGCTACACAAATACAGCTAAGCTCTTTCTGCATTTTCTTTACTGACATCTCTTTTGTCAATTACAATCCATGAATTTGACAAGTGCTTGAGTTTACAGTAAACAATCCTCTGTAATGACTGAAGACTTTGGTTCCCTCAAAGATCCAAAAAGTGTCATTTCAGAGCCTCAGTCCTGTAGTTTATTTGTTGATGTAGGTTTTCCTCATTGCATAATTCCCCTTTGACCTTTCCTGCAGCAGTGCCTCAAACACTTCATGTGTAATGTAATGCAGTGGAGAGATTTTTACTATAATGACAAACAAAGCTCCATCCATGTTACTGGTTCATGTCTGTCAGATGAAAATAAAGCATAACACATTGCTGAGATATGATTCCTCATGAGGGCAGAGTCAGAGTGCAGCGGTTTGTTCATAGACAGCAGCAACAGCCTCTGAATGTGAGAACATAAAAGCAGAAAATAAAAACAACTTGAAGCTCATGCAGATTTAAATATAAGTAAATATCACTGGGCAAAGAGCTGGTGTCAGCAGCAGGACTATGAAGTGGCTTTTTGTAAAACACTGCGACATAAAATGCAGGAGGTGGGTGCATGTGCAACAGTAAACCTTAGTGACAGGCTGTCAAAGTGAATTACCTCTGTTACCCTTTAATAATATATGAACATATACCATATACTCTCTTACACACAGCTGTAAACAAGTGTGCCTCTCATGCAGAGGGTCTGCTGGAGGGCCTATGAGCAAGACAGTGGCTTTCTAATAAACAGAAGGAAATGCAGAGAGACCAGAGGACAGGAAAGGTGCAGTGATTTTCTTGTGTGGAGGAAAACATCACATTTTCCCCCCTTGCTTTGATTTCTTTGTCAAGGATTGCTCAGTGATACTTCAGTGCAAATATTTATGCCATTTTTACAACCTGGGATGTCCCTGGATTTATAGGTACCTTGTTAACCTGCTCCTTCTGCTCATTTAACTGATTTATTTCATGCAATGTGCATGTAGGGATGATAATTCAACACACTCTTCCCATCCTCAGTCAGTCAACAACACACACACACACAAAGGGAAAAGAATTTCTCCTGTTCCTCTGCTTTCTCTCTGCAGCTGTGCCCGGTCCCCTCAGGGTTTTGAGATATAACACTATCGCCATTTGTTACAATCTTTCTCCCTCTCTCTCTCTCTCTCTCTCTCTCTCTCCCCTCCCTCCTCAATTGCTGAAACATTATTGTTTGGCTGCTTCTTCTTCTCCACCGTTACTTTACTCCTTGTGTCTCTTTTTTCTCCTCCTCTGTCTCGAATCACATTGAAGGGCAGAGAACAAAGAAACATTTTCTTTGTGGTTTTATGTTCACTGTCCTCACAGAACAATGAGCCTATACAGAAACACGGTGGAAGATTGGTTTTGACGACTAAAATAAGGAAAGTGATTTATTAAATTATAGAAAAAACAGAGGAAGAAATATTGCTTGTTTTGGTCTTGTCCAATGACAGGCTTTAAGTAATTAAATATGATCTTTAATTAATTTAAATAATTTTATCTGCTGCCTATAGTGCACTTTAAGGCTCAAGACAATTAAAAGGTAAGTTCTGTATTTCTAAAGTGGGCTGTAAATTGTCTTATTGTCAATTACGGCTGTCACTTTTCCCCAAAAATCAAACTTGATTGGCTTTCAAGGATGCGCATTAATAACTGCAGACATTTAAACCCTGGCTGTAACAAAGGCACAAGGCACTTCCATTAGCTGGAAATGTGATCAGCTGAGATTCTCCTTCTTTGTTTCACAGAACAGACTTTTACTATAAAATGTGCCGTGGAAGTCTTACCTCTTATGTTAAAGCTCTGGATGTATTGACAGGCAGGGAGCAAACCTGCACTGAGTGAGCCCCAACACACACAGCTCAAAACTCCAGGTGTCTCTTGAAGCACACACTCATGCTTTCTGTCTTTATAGTGAATTACAATCACGCCTCATCCATGATTCTGACACTAAATTGTTTTATCCATCATTCATCAAAAATTGGAGCTTTCTCATTCAGTGTGCTCAGGCACAAATCTGCAGAGCCAGCAAGCAGCTCTTTGTTGGGAGGGAAAGGGGGCACTTCATTTACATGACAGAACGGGCATGGCATGCAGCACTGTGCTCGTCTTATGAGGATTACTCCATTTTTGTGATCGTGGGAGGGTGGAATCATAATTTTAGTTGACTCAATTCCCCAGGATTGTCCATTACCCTTCCAAAAATGTTGTCTCACAATCTGAGCATGAATTCGTATGAGTGTTGAGAAATCATTAAGTGATATACAGACATAAATGACACAAATTATTTGGGACAGTAACTTTGCTTAGAATGAAAAATACACTGGATTCATCATCATAGGACAATACACAATACAAATTACAAACACAAAATTTTAATGATTCCCTTTTTTTCTGCGCTAAAGTCTTTCAGGGGTTAAAATGTTGATGATTTCACCAAGATTATGATCATTTCCTCTGCTGCTTGTGTGTATGCAAGTGTTAGAAAGCGAGGGAAGTTAATGTGAATTTAAATCTATGTAATTATAGATTTCCTTGTGTGTACTCTCTGGAGAGGACAAGAGAAAATTGAGTTTATAGGGCAGAGACGAGCAGCAAAATAAAGAGAAAATCATGTTAGTAGAGAGAGACTGAGGACACAAAGGAGTGTTTGAGGGAGGAGACGATACTGAGAGAGGAGAGTGGACTCACTTGGGAATCGTTTGCAGTGAGAGAACATTTCCCTCTTCTTGGGGATCCGTGGGAAACCAAATTACTGTATACAACAGAATCACAGACGCAGACATTCAAGGGGGTAAAAAGACGAGAAATGAGCAATGGAGAGGCATGGAGACTGAAATGAGAACAATATTGTGAGTGTAGATCATCTTGTGATTTTAAGTGTTCCTGCAGCAGGAGATTTAGAACGACGATAGAGAGAAACAGAGACCGAGAAGCTGGAAAAATACCTCTCCACCTGAAAGGATGTACTCTGAGTGACAAAAGAGAAACTTATTTGGAATTGTGGCCACAGTTGTGATGTGCACCTCAGTTTGTCTTGATATTTACTGACAAAGCAACAAACATTCTGCTGGTAAGATACTTTTGAAAACTTTAAAATCAAAGTAGTTAAATTTATGCATCTATTCCTGAATATCTAGAAAAATCCATAAATGTACATCATCAAAAATGGCTGACAGGGCATCACTTTAAGGAAACTAGTCTTTTTTTCTTACATTGAGCATTTGTAATAAGTAACTGATAGAGCAGTTGCTGCTCATAATGCATGTGTGAAACGTTACTCACAGGCCCTTTTATGCTGAGACTGTCTCAGGGCCTTTTAGTGGACCTTCAGTGTCACTCTTTCTAAGCCCTGGTACAGACATAAAGATATTTGAAAACTTTACTGATTTTGAAACTGTGACAGAGCCCATATATGAAGACAAATAATAACAGATTTAACCGTTCTTGTTTGTGTTGTGCTACAAAAAGAAGGACATAGGACACCCCACATCAACCAATTCATTCATGTAGTTCATTAACCAACAGCCAGGGCCTATACTCTCGTAGGCTTGTAGTCTTGCATGATCAAACACAACTTTGACGTAAACAAAGGTGTTGGATAACTTTGGAAGGAATCGTTAAGCTACATGTGGCTGTTAGCTTCCATTAACATCATTAGCGGTTATCATTTCCGTCCAGCTCCATCTGTTATCGGTCTTTTATTTATAATTTACAAGTTACGCTGTAAAGACGCTTGTGCTTTTTACACATATCAGCAAATTGGTTCTCCGTTTTTGTCTAACTTTATGCTTCGCCTTTACTATTGGTGCCATAGCTACATTTGCTTCCTGCCCCAGCCAGCTTGCTCCCATCCTATGTGACAACACACAGAGTACATGCTTGGCTGTCCTTGGTGTACTCCACACACATCAGGTCATACGTATTGAACAGGTTTAAATTTTCGATTTCAGATCCTCTTCCAAGAGGATGAAATCACTCTTAAAGCTGCAGTGTGCAGTTTATTTTTTGTGTCAATAGCCCAGAAAAATACGATTACCTATCAACATCTTATTACTGAAGTCACATCTGAGATCATCAGACATTTGTGCCTGTTCTTTGCTCTGTATTTAGCCTTTAGAAAATCTAGAAAGGGACACCCACTTTTCTGCCAAGTAGGGCTTAGTTCAGGAACAGTCGTCTTACAGGATCCTCTACTGAATTATATGTGCTTATTATATGTAAATGAGCTGTAGTTGTTGTTTAGATGTACAGGTTATGTTAATTTCATGATCGTGCAGAAGGGGGGCTAGAAGCATTTTTATTTATAGTGACATGGAGATGTAAAGCCCCATTTTTAACAGGCAGTGTGATAGGGACTGCAGTCTGAAGACAAATAGAAAGCATGTTATTTACATTGTTGTGAAAATCCTCTTCAGTGTTTCTGAAAACATCTTGAAATCAGGTTGAATTATTGAAGACCAAATTCCAGCTACATTTCATTTGGCTTCAATATTTTTAATGAATTTATGGGTTGGTTATACTAAATGCATTTTTGTACTCTTTGTAGTTTTTAAGAAATCTGTCTCTGATTTGTGTCACATACAATAAAAGGAACAAAGAAAAGAGCCAGAACTCTTTGATTACCCCTCCCAAAAGAGAGGGAAGGAGAAAAACAAATTGTACTCCCTCTCTGTCCTATCTCTGCTGTGTTGTGAGCATGGACAGACAGATTTAGAGTGATGGATGGTACGACACATTCAGAGAGACAGACAGACAAACTGGAGGAGAGTGAACGAGGAGAATAAAAGCAGACAGATGAGATGTTAAACAGACACAGAGAGGAACAGGATTGTGCAGTAATCTAATGATGATGATTACTGAGTAAGTGTGTGTGTAGACTTAAGCTCTAATTATCTGTCAGATACTGAAATGGAAAAAGTCCTGGAAGACACAGTGTATAGGGCACGACAGTGGTTATGTAACACGACATCCTGGTGCACTACATAAGAACACAGACAGACAGACAGAGAGACAGAGGAAGAGACCGATGGATAGATGTTTGCTGTGTTAGATCACATGCTGTATACTTTTGTAGATATGTGTTATACTGCTAAACTAACCTGACTTATGAGTTCAGCCTAAGGTTGCTTTTACTCCTAATTGTTGGTGGACTCTGTTCAGTTCACAGGTGAAGTTGCAGTATTGTTTCATGTTTCACTTGGTTTGGTTTTCTTTAACACTGCATATTGTCAGGCAGACCAAAGCCTGATTGTGATAACATCATTCCACTTAAAGTTCAGAAGTTTTCTGTGCCATAAAATACAGATAAAGCTACATCAGGGCTGCACTGGGTGGCACTTGAATGCTGACAGTGTGATATGTAAAAAATATTATCAACAGAATCATAGACGTTAATCTGTGAAGAGGACCAGAGGCTATCAGTGCTAGCCATGCTAACGTTAGCTACGCTCTGCATTATATTATAAGTGAATGCTACATTAGCTTGCTTACCACTGTGATATTAGGCCAGACTGGAGGCACAATTCACTGCTTTTTGGTTCACTTGCCTTGTTTGGTCTTTGTTTGGTTGGATGGTTTTCACATCCACCAGGAACTGAACCCTGGACCATTAGGAAGCAAACTGGTTCTTTGGTCTGCAAAAGAAATGTTGTGAGCTTCCGCACCACCCCAAATTTACTGAACTTTCCTAAAAGGCAAACCAGGGTTAATTTGGTCTGGAAAAAATGTGTTAGGTGTGAAAGCAGCCCAAGTTTCTGACCTTGTGACTCTCCTTGTGTTATACAATTAACTGGAGAGAGTTACCTGAGCTTCCCTGAGCAAATGCAAAACTAAACTGATCGTGTGTCTGTGTTAGTGTGATTGACTCAAAGCATGGAAGCTTTGTTCTTGCAACAACCAACTCCCTCTGCTGGACAAGCAGCAATACAACATGTTTTTTGCACATTATCTTCAAGTAAGTGTGCCACAGAGAAGACTGGCCCCTCAGAGGCATCTATAAACATATTCACATCTTAATACATCAGCCATATTCATGGTTAAAAATGCCAAAGGGCCAAATTCATCCATCAGGCTTCCAGTTCTTATGTTTTTATATTTTGATAGGATTATCTCCATTTTGATATGCAGATAGATAATTTAGACCTAAGAAAACTTCTCATCTGTTTGGTTCATGTTTAATTGTACTCTTGCTATGAAACTCTTTGGTAAGT
Source organism: Cetoscarus ocellatus (assembly GCA_037902135.1). Taxonomy (NCBI): domain Eukaryota; kingdom Metazoa; phylum Chordata; class Actinopteri; order Labriformes; family Labridae; genus Cetoscarus; species Cetoscarus ocellatus. The sequence goes on along the minus strand of JBAMNC010000034.1, from coordinate 1,375,323 downwards.
GTTGTGCAAGTCCACATTTAAAATGAGATAGATAAGTGTTCAGCTCACAAAAACTAAAATGAGCTTGTTCATGCTCATGGCTCATGATTTTGAATTATAAACTAGAAGTGCTTTGAGAGCACAAGCCTCTGCCAAAGTAATCCCAATACTGCTGAGCATGTTGTTTTCAAAAATGTGGAAAACTGCCCTATCTCACACTTTTATCAAATTCTTGAAAATCACCACCAAAATCAAAACACTTAACTTTAGTGCCATGACCAACATCTCTTGAACATGTAATCAACATCTGTTGATTACATGAAGAAAGGCAGAAGCAGAACTGAGCGCTTCAGGCGCTCCTTTGTGCCCACCGCCATCAGACTTTACAACAGCAGCGGAGACCACAGTCTGTCGCTGCACTGACCCCCCCCCCGAAACAGCAATGTATGTACTCAAGCAATATGACACTGGACTGCACTTTAATAGATTTATAGTAATCATCCATATGCTCCAAACCAGCTCTATCCATATTGTATTGTTATTGATTCATATCCCTGGTCACAGTTTCATTACTCTAGGTAAATAATTTGCACTGTTACTGTGTGGTCAATAAGTGCTGTTACATTTCACATTGTCACTTTAATATCGCTGTCACTTTATCTTTACTGCACTGCACGGGAGGCTCAGCTGTTTTGTAATGTGTTAAATTATTATTTTAGTATGTTAGTTAATTTGATAATTGAACGCCACTTACTCTGTTAATTTAGCATTTTAGTATATTAGATTATTTGATAATTGAACAACACTTACTTTGTTACTCTGTTAATTTAGTGCTTTAGTATGTTAGTTAATTTTGATAATTGTAAATATCTTCTATTCTTTTGATCTATGTCTTATTCAATGCATGCTACTATCCCTGTACTTGCCCTGTACTGCTGCAATACCAGAATTTTCCCTTTGGGGATCAATAAAGGATTATCTTATCTTATCTTATCTTATCTTATCTTAACTTATAGAGCTATTAGCAAAAATGCTTAAAACTGTGCTTCCTGCTAGATTCAGATCACCACTAAAATCTAATAGATTGGTCCATGGTCCATTTCTGACCCATCCTGAAAATGTCATCAAATTAAGTTGATTAATATCTGAGCTATCTGTTAACAAACAAACTAACATATGCCGGCAAAATCATAACCTCTGAGGTAAATAGGTTCCTTAAAAATGAACTGTTTCATATGATGCAGAGCCAGAAGTGGAGTTCAGCATTATGTTCGTACTGTATGTAAAACCTGCACTGTGCCATGCTCTCTAGTTCCCTTAAAGCTTAATTATACAGGAAATTGAGAGCATTATCATCATCTTCACAGCATTAATGTGAAGGTCTTGAGGCTTAAAGATGATGGAGCTTCATCATATAACATTTATGTAAATGCCATGTGTATAGAACAGTCTTATCAGCTATGGTATATAAACATAAATGTTAACACATTGAAAAACACACACAGCACTCAGTCCTGACCTCTATCTGTCTCCCTGCAGTGAGCTCCAACCAGAGCCATGGGGAGTACCCAGACTGCCGGAGCGAGAGGGACTCGGGAGGGGAGGCGTCTCTCCTGGTGTCTCCGCTGGTGGTGGCGGGGATCGTTATAGGTTTGGTCCTCTTTCTCTCCTGCATCACCATCATTGTTGGCAGCCTACGAAAAGACAGTCGACTACGTAACCCACACCTCCGAGCCAGCTACGGTCAGTGTGGAGACAAACTTCTGATATTCTACATCAAGACTTACTAATAAGAATTGTTGCAATACCTCTTTTTCAAAATATAGCTGCGTTGTCACCCATGACAGTAGAGCATTGTAAGCTGCATGTATGAGGAGAACAGATTCAAATGAAGTCACGAAGACATGAGTCTTATTTAAAACATGAATGTTGTTTGTTAAAAGTATATACTGCTCCCCAAACTATAACATACTGTGATACATGATCAAGACTGTATTGTCCCATGTTTTACTTTTCTTCTGGATGTTTCTGAATACTGATTAAAGTTTGCATCTCTTCAGGTCTGGATGGTTTTTCTTATGGAGGTTCAGTAGGAGAGTTGAGATCCAGCTGTTTAGAGGATTTTCCTCCTGGTTTAGACCTCGATACATTCAGAGAGACCCTATCTCAGGTCAGCAACCTGTATCCTGACTCACCTCCACGGTAAGTAATGGCTGCCATTTGTTATCTTTTTATTCGCCATGAGGTCAGGCAAATAATCCTATTGTCAACGTTTATTTCCTTGTGCTGACTTGCTGAGGTCTGACAGCTAAAAAAAGGCTTGACATTAAATCAGACCTCTAAAATTGAATTATAAAGATTCAATTGCCTTGTCCTGGATAAACCAGAAGACGTATTTGGTTAGCTGTGGTTAGAACAAGAGGACATTCATAATTAAACAGAGATTTTTATCCTCCAAATAATGGTCTTTCTGTCTCTGTATCCTACACTCCGCTTACACAAATAGTTGCATTAATCCAGGGCTCAACAGCATTCCAGTTTGTCTGAATTTTATGTCATCAATGTGTAGTGTAAACAGGGAGTGACGCAAAAGTAGCAAATCATATTGAAGGGACTAGAGCCTCTGAAATGTGACACAGCAAAACAACATGTGAAATCACCTCAAAATGTGATTTAAGTTGAAAAAAAAAAAAATTACTTGTAATGATTATTGGATTAAATAAGGAAAATAGAAAGCACCAGATTTAAAAGATGGTATAACTAATTATGTTTTTTTTTGTTTCTTTATTAAATCCGAGCTTCCAGTCCATATAACACAATAGAAACTGTTACACAGCTCACCACCACTGTAACCACTGTTGCTCTGCTTTATACTGTATCTGCTGCCTTGGTACCAAAATGCCCTTTGACTTAGAAGTAGATGAAACATATTATAGATTATAGGATTGTTATGGTAAGAGTGGATAGTATTGTTAGCATCGCGGACTAACCATGTGGCTAGTGGTATTTTGACCTATAAAATAGAAATAAAGTTATTTATAGGCTGTGGAAAGGTACACTTATGTAGGAATAGGTGAGCATAGGTGTTATGCTCATTAGTGACCTTGAACAGACTCAAGGCAGTCGTCTACATTATATATGTGAACCTGAGTCAATGCAAAATTTGGGCTCTTTATTTTATTTCACTTCTTTGCCGGTCCAAAAGGGCATGCACAACAGCCGCATATCTGTCCACAAAGTTTATGAATCAACAAGCTATGGTTATAACCAGTTATAAGCAGCAGAGCAGCAACTGGCCCATCGTGCATTCGTGACATGAGCAACACAGCTAAATGCATGGGTAGCACCCCACAAAAATGCGCCTAAGTCCCCTCAGCAAGAGTGAGAAAGTGGTTGTCTTGGAGTATTCTCTTCCTTGGACACACACTTCACAGTCTGTCTTTGACTTCAACAGTTTCACTGAACTTGGTCCTAAGTTTGGAAACAGTACCAGAGCTGACACCTAATAATGCTGCCACTCTGCATACCAGAACACCAGCTTCAAGTTGCAGGGAATTTTGGCACATTTTTTGGGTGCTACCCACACACTTAGCTGTGTTGCTCATTTCAGGAATGCACAATCCTTACAAGTTTGACCTTGTGAGGTGATTAATCAGGCTTTCCAAATAATTTTTTTAAGGAGTATGTATTCAAGTTGGAGAATTTACTGTAAAAAAAAAAACAAAAAAACACTGTATACAAGATTCTGTCCTTTGTTCTGAAGCTTCTGAATCTTAAGTTGCTCCCACTGCTGCGTCAGTGATGTTTAAATGAATATGAAAAGGCATAGATGTGTCAGCTAATACTGATGGACAACTTGCATAGAGACTCAGCACCATTAGTGAGTGAATGTGAGAATTAATGGGTGGATGTGACCTGCGGTGTCAAAGTGCTTTGAGTTGTCAGAAAGACTAGGAAAGCGCTTTATAAGCTCAAGTCCATTTACCATTTAATGCACCTGCCCCACTTGTAAAGTATATATAATCAAAATATAAGTGTACTGTCAATCACTGGGAAGCTTTTCATGAGACTAATTCTGTCAGTGGTACCTATTTAACCCCAGAAAAAACAGTTCCAGCCCTTTGTAGAGCCAGCCTAAACAGAAAGCTTACATTATGATGTTGATTAATTTATCAAACTGTCCATGCATTCATATCCCAATATGCCTAACTTTCCAAGTAGGTTCTTTAGTCAGCAAGGTGGTGCTGGACAATTTTAGCACCAATCTTCAGTTGAATGAGCTAAAAAATAAAGAAACCTAGGCCATTCTTGCCCACTCTCAGCTACAATATGTCAAAGAAGCAAGAAGACCACTCCCCCCTTTAACCAATTATATTAAATGTCAATAAAAAAAATCCACCTGACCATTCAGCCTTCATTCCCCCACTGTTCTCAGTCCACTCGGTTTGACCCTTCCACTGTGGTAATCCATTTATTAAGGAGTACTGCTAGCTTCAGTGCCCTTTGTAGTGGTGTACGAATGAGTGTTTGTGCACCTTGTGTGTGCGCCTGGCAGCAGATATGTGTGTAGGTGTGTAATCGTGTGTGAGAGGTAGAGAATGGAAGAATGAAAGAGCTTTCTAAAGGCCAATGTCACGGTGTTTTTGATCTAAATGTCAGCTGGTCTAATTGGCAACTTTAATAATTCACATACATCCCACTCTTGCAGAGTGCATGTGATTGTGTGTGTCTGAATGGGTGTGTGTTTGTCCCTATCCATACTCTGACTTACGAACATCAACTAACCCTGTCCAAATTCACTGGCTGGATGTCAAATCTTTTTGACATCTCATTTTACAACTTGAAAAAATATCATTACTAGTTTTAGCGTTGTATGCTATTCTTTACTCTTTGTTTAAGCAGTGTTAAACTTGAACAGTATTTGATTCAAGGTTTGTTATTATTATTCAGTTTGCTTGTAAGGGGACCATGTAAAATGCTAAACGTAAATGATGCATTGTAACAGTTAGGTTAAAGCTTATTTACTTCTACAGTCCCTCGGAAAGTTTTTGCCATTATCCTGATGCTTTGTAGCCAGCAACTTGTAGTATTGAGTTTAAGTTCTCTTCACCAAAGAAAAGAACTGTTGTGTTTTGATTTCTTTTTCTTTGTAAACCCTGGAGTTTTGATCATGTGGTCTTGTGAATTTTAATGTTACACTTGCATAGGTGGATCTCAGCTTGAGAGGCTGATATCTTTATGGCTTAAAGGGATTCAGGTAAACAGTTAAGGTACATTTACCTTCAAACACATTAAGTACATCTTTCCATTACCTGGTTGAACTCCCATTTTTATTTATTGTTTTTTATTTTAATAAATTAACCAGGAGCATTCCCATGATCTGGCCCACCTGATGGACTGTTCAATATATTTCTCCAGTCCATCTGGGAAAGTGTTTAGGAATGGCCAGAACCTTTCATATTCATTATAGGCTAATCAAAAAAATGTAATAGGTGGGCGCTATTACTGCAGTGTATAGGGCAGAACATGAGACACTTCATAGAACAAACTCTTGCCAAAACATATTAGAAGTGAGGCCAAAATATCCTTAGTAGAGAGAAGTTTGTAGTGTTGATATTTGTTTTTCATTTAATAAAGAAATGCGGTCCAGATCTGACAAAAATGCTAATCAAGCTGTTAGCATCTATGCTAATCTTTGTCTAAGCAGGATCACTTCCTGCTGCCATTGCTCTTGTAGCTACCACCTCTTCCTGCTCTCAAGGACTCTGATTGGGCCATGCTGCTTTGTGCGGCTAACAGTCATTGTAGATTGGAGCTTGGCAGGATGGATCAGTCTGATTACAGATATTGAATTCAGGCAGATGCAGCAGCTGAGCAAGGTTACTGTTCTGTGTATGTCATGCATGGCTCTAAGTGGAAAACTTTGTTGTGTCTCCAATGGCCTGAATAACACCATCTGCAAGGAGCTTTGTATGTTGTCACCCTCTGCAGGCCAAGCCTCTAAGACCAAGTGGCAATTTCCTATAGGTGGTGCGCCACTTTAAAGGGCCTACTGCAGCCTAGCATCTGCTGGCATAAGTTCCTGATGAAGGCTTGATGCCAAAACTGGCTGAAATATGTTTTAAAGGTCTACTTGATCATATTCTTAAAATAAAGGCATTTTATTGTTTAAAGAGAGTGCCTCTGGATCTTTTCTTTTTGCTTAATAGTTTTCTCTACCTATGATGTTCTTCACAACCTAAAATGATAAAGTACACTGTCAGAAATGTTCCACTCGGATCCAGATTCACACTGACTCCACAGTGTTACATGTTTACATCCATCATGTTGAGCATGAGGCATTGGAGCAGAGTGGAGCTGTGATCTGGGGACTAAAACAAAACTCCTGTCATGTTCCTGGTGCTGTTTTGTGCAAGTGCAAAGTGCATTACCCTGAGACATACATCATCTGTGGCGGGATAAAACTGACCAGTAGCAGGGTTCAGGTGCTGTAAGGTTTAATGAGCTCCAAGAAAAGTCCTGCTTCTCCAGTCCAGCTCCCATCAGACCTCTGATGAATCCATTCATAATGTTTGTCCTCATTTGAACCAGTGCAGCAGAAATGTGAGAGGGTACCAGTAAACACAGAACAACAAGACAAGGAAAGAAACAAGAGGAGAGCTAACCAGCTACGTCAGCGCTCTGGCAGGGAAGCGTTGTGTTCTCGACAGCCTGTGTGAGCCGGACAGCAGCCAACACACACACAAACACACATAGCAACATAAGTGCAAATATATACAAACAGTGCATTTTGTTTACCATGTTGTTGGCAGGTCTTGTTTGGTACGCTGTCAGCTAGCAGGTAGTTACAGTCATGTGATGGTTCTCCTATGTGTGTGTGTGTGAGGTTGTGGGCCACAGATGGTTGAGGGAAACTCAGAGAACTCAGATCAACAGCTCACCTACTGAGGCTGTGAATGTAACACTTCCAACACACACACACACACAAACACACGTACACACTCTCTGCCAGAACGACTCACACAGGAGGATCAGTATCTCACCTGTGGAGACTGAAAGCTTCTTCTTCCTCTCAGGGAGAAGCTGGGCAGGCTTTGGCACACAAACATACGCACGCGTTTTTTTAATTAGTGTTTCCAAGCATCATGCAAATCTCAATTCCACTTAAGTTGGGACAAACAAACAAACAAAACAAAAAAAAACAGAATACAATGTTTTAAAAATCCTTTTTGACCTATATTTATTTGAATACACTACAAATACAAAAAACTGAATGTTAAAACTGTTGAACTTTATCTTTAATTTTGCAGATATTCATTTATTTTGAATTTGATGTCGGCAACATGTACCAAAAAAGCTGGGACAGGGGCATATATGTATATATATATATATATATATATATATATATATATATATATATATATATATATAAAGAAGGGATGCATCTTTTTACACAATCATGACACCCACCTGTTCCAATTAACCTTTTCACTTCTGGACAGTTCCAAACAGGTGTTTACTGAGCATCTCTCAACTTTCACAGTCTTTTGTAGCTGTGTCCCAGCTTCATGGAGCATGTTTCAGGCATCAAATAAAAAAACAAAAAAAATGAAGTTTATCTGTTTGAATATTAAATATCCAGGCTTTTTTTGTGTATTCAACTTTGTATAAAGTGGGTTTAAAAGGAACTGCAAATCACTGTATTCTTTTTTTTTTTATTTAGGTTTCACAAAATGCCCCAACTTCATTAGAATTAGGAAACAACATAAGGTAACATGTTGCACATACAATACAGTTGTTCAGAGAGAAGTACTTTAAATCAGCTGGCTTTTGAATTCCCATGACATTTGTCTCAATATGTATAATTAATATCAGATATCCATCGTAACTGTTCTTTACACATTTGAGGAGCACACTTATTGTATCTTTTAAAACCAGAACTGCCTCTTACAGTATGATGCAATTGACAGAAAGTACAGTGGGAGGTCAAGAGGAATGGCCAGGGTGGTTTTTGTGGTGCTGAGAGTTATTCATTGAAACACTGAATATGAGAGCCGGTGACCTTGGTCTGTGACCTCTCCAGTGTTGTCAATTGATCATTAAGTCTGAGAGAAAATGTTCTGAAAAGTTTGATAGAAATCTGTCAAAGACTTTTTGAGATATCATGTTCACAAGCAAGGGATGATCATAAGACTCAATGATATTTGACCTTTGCCCTCTTACATCTTATCACTTCATTCTTAAGTCAAAGTGGACATTGGTGCAAATTTCTGAGGAAATCCTACTGTACCTAAGTCAGGCCACGCAGAATGAAGTTAACGTCAGTTAATTTAACTTAAATCAAGGCCTTGCTGAATAGACACCCAGGACATGATGTAAATGGTCAAATGCACTGGGATATGGGACCTTTAACACAAATATCTACAAATAATTAGGCTCCTCTGTAGTCCACTTGAATTAATCGTGATGAAGGCTTGGCTTGCATTCACTGTTACCTCATGTATCACAGTCTATAACACAAATGGTCAGTGTTATCAACGCAGACAGGAGCTGTGTGGTCAGTCAAGATGTCTCATCACAATTTTTAACACTGACTCAGGAAACGGTGAAACTTGAGAAAAAGGCTTGTACCAGACAGTAGGAACAAGGACTTAACAATTACTGCCAGCACAAGCGAAGGAGTACGAAGGACAATGAGCGAGGGAAAAGATGAGAGGCAGTGGAGGCCCAATGATCAAATCTCAGGAACATCACAGTTCTGTACTGTTTAATCTCATGTGGCATGTTTTACTGTGAAACCTTGCAAAACAGCACAGGATCTAAGGGGGAAAAAAGATGATAAAGCTGGCATTTTCTTTCAAATTCAATGCTAACAAATCATTTTGCTTTCAGTGTGTCGTTGATGATACACACACCTGTGAATGCAGCATCTATACAGCTCTGTGACTCTACAGGCTGGTTCTTCTCGGTGGTAAAGGGGACATGCCAGCTTTGTGCACACTTACACTCACACACAGAGACCATATGGTCCGTGCCACGGCTACAGTTGAACAGAGTCCAGCTCTGTAGAGCGTCACAACCCGCTCATGAATGCATGCCAGAGGTCCTCCTTTTCTCCTGACCTGCATGTTTCTGAGTTAGACTGCCTTCTTTATCGTGACATTTATCCCTCTGTAGTAACCATATGCCGACACCAATTTGCACAACTACATGTATTTGGATCAAATTGAATATGATGTTAATGGAGAATTACTGATCAACATTTTTTGAGACTTTGTGTCTTATAATCAACTAGAACTAATGGCTGACATTTCAATGCTCCAACGAGGTTGAACTGCAGACAGTGAGAATGCAGTGTTGGGCCACAGGGTCAAGCTAAAATGTGGGGGATAGTTTTTGTGGTACTGTGATTTTTAAAAAACATTTCTTTAATAGGGACTCATGAAATTATTGTCAAAATATTGGTTTAAGCAGATAAAAGCTTTGAATGTTGCCTATCTGTATTGGTGACTGTAGAAATATCTGCCAATGTTTCATCAATACATTTTTGCTATACAGTATACGTTATATATTGGCTATGAAATTCGTGAAATGTGTGATTCAGTGGTACAACTCCACATTACATGGTTACTATGTATAAGTGCATTTTATCTTATCATGGAAATGTTCATCACTGAAAATTTAGCATGATAACACTGTCACCATCAGGCCAAAAACTTTTAACTCGTTTTTTTTAATGACTTTCTTTCTCCTTTTAATAAAAAAGTTTGATCACCTTCCATGTTGGTGAGTGGGTTTTATACATTTTTTAACCAATTAAGACTTAGAAAATACTGTTTAAACAGGACAACACAGCATTTATTCAGTAAAATAGCATTCTTTTCATTTCCTAAAAAGTAGCAATTTTCAAGATAAAAGTTCGTGCCCAACAGCTACCATGCATTATCATTTATGATAGAATCAAGAGTTGATTTCCTTGTTTCATCATTTTTATAATAAAAATCTACAGTAAACTGACTCCAGCTTCTTCCCAAAGCTGTGGACAAACTCCTGAATCATAGCCCCCCTCTCAAACAAACAATAACACAAGTGCAATATCAACATAATGGTGTCAAGTTTATAACTGCAGAGTAATACTTTATTCACTTAGTGTGCAACAGGAAATTATTTGTTTTCAGCACAATATAACTTTTTACCTTTTTATTCTTGGATCATGCACCTTCAGTGTTACTTATCACAGTACTGTCAATAAATAATTTACTAACTGCTCACAACTGTTCAAATATATATTTATCTATTTACAAGTAATTGACTTACTTGATCATATCTGTTCTAAAGTTACTAATCCACTCCTGCAAATTATATAACTCACTCTGACCACTATTTTTAAGGTATTCATTTATTCTTCAATACTGCTCCTTCACCATCTTCTTAAGTACTAATATTGTACTATAAATGTTTATTGATGCACAGTAACAGCTTACTCATGTACCTTAACTGTTTTCTCATTTACACTTATGTGTTCCAGTCATTAATGTAGCCAGAGGATTCTTTATGTCTACTTGTAATTCTTGGATATTTTTTTCATATGTTAAATTCTGAAAAGGTTGTAAAATGCTGCTTACTGCTACAAAGTTTTTTTTTTGTATTTGTTTGTGCAATGACAATAAAAACCTATTCTATTATATAAGGAACAGGTTAATTCTAGTTGGAGAGACTTGGTGTTGTGTATACATAACCCTGTTAGCATCAGTTTTGGCTTCAATCAGTTTGCAAAAATGGGCATATTGGAGATCAGCAAAATCCAGTACAGTACATCCCCATTCATTTATGGTCTAGTAGCATGCATTGTCATCATTTTTGGATTGCAGTGCTGCTTAACTGTATGGCGGTTGAACTGATGCACAAAATAAATATGCATTATTGTTATTTCCCAAAATATATCAAATGCAGTGGCCTGGATGTACAGATGTTCAGCATGTACTGAGGGACATACAGACGCCTGACAACATAAAGCCCCAGGCCATGGCTATCACCACCATGTAGACATAAGAAAAATGTAGTCGGGCAGAAATGAAATGCTTTTTTTTTTTTTTAGTAAAATATGTTAGTTGTTGACTTTGGCCTTTTTTTGTCACAATAATATGACAGAACTTTTTACTAGCCACTAGAGGGTGAAAATAAATTTATGAACATAAATGTGCTTTTGTTTTTATTGCACAATATCAGGGAACATTGCTGCTTTTGTGCCTAAACCTCCTATCTCAATTTTTTTTATGATTTTTTTTTTTTCATTGAAGAGTGATATTGGTCACCTTCCATGTTGGTCAATGGCTTCTATCCATTTTTAACCAAACTGAAGTACAAAAAAATAATTTGTTATCAGAACAATACAAAATTCATTCACTATTTGTGATTTTTTTTTTTTCAGTTTCCTTTAAAGTAGCAATTTTGGAGGTAAGGCGTTTGTGCTCGACAGCAACAATATGGCAATCAAAAAATCTTTTAAAAAATAGTCAGTGTAGTGTATATGTTATTATTTTGCCACATACATGAGAAAATACTATTTTGTTATTCAACAAATAAATGAATCAGTCAAGTAATTGATTTATTAAATTCAATCACTGTAAAATGTTGTATTGTCAGTTCAACATGCTTTTAGAGTAATAATGATTTTATTGTTCTTCTAGGCATAACAGTGGGCCTTAGACAGAGACAAAGGATGTAGGTGAGATGACGAATAGGCAGGTGGGGGTGGATTAAGAAAGGGATCAAAAAGAGGAAACAGAAACTTAGCATTTACAAAAGACAAGGCATCAAACTGTGTATAGATTCATGATAAATGATAAACTTAAAAACTGAGGTTTAACAGCAGCTCAACATAATAAAAAGAATACAGCACAAAAACCTAAACTAAACCACACAAATTTAACTGTCAGTTCAAAGAAAAAAGGCAGAGCAGAACTAGCTAAAACAGTTGTCTTAAAATGTAATTAAAATGATGTGGCTAAATCTGGAATAGAGAAAAATCAGCATCAGTACCACAGAGGGCCGGATAAGCAGAGGCAGTTGCGTAACTCTGAGCCGGCGTCTCAGAGGGGACAAATTGTTTTCAGTCAGGAACACCAAGGTAACACAGGAGCACGTTAACAAAACACACGAGTGTAAAACAGCACATTTATTATCTGGTGTGATGCTCTTTCCTCAGCAGGAGGCCACAGGGGAGCAGGTGAGCTTATAGCTCCTCAGAGACCAGAGACATGGGGACTTATAGAGTATTAACACCTCTAAAAACTGCCTCAGTCCAACCAGCACACACACCCTGCCTTCAATTTTCACTTCAACATGCCACGGCTTGAATGTGTGAGGTCAAATTCCCCCAAGTAACGGAAAATAATTAGAACCAAATTTCACTCATCTTTAGTCAAGTCCCTTATGGTGGTAAAGCAGTGGCTGTTTGGGGCAATTTCTCAGAGATGGATCATGTTAGTATGTTACCTTGATGCTAACACGATGGAAAATGCCAATAACAAGCTGATCAAAGGTGTGCTGTAATTTGAATTCAGGAAACAATTTATTGTTATTTAAAGTCCTAACCATACAACAATGTAAATGCTCATACTCATACAAAATCATACAAAACCTGTTGACTAGGCTAGCTCACTGCTCCGATAATGGCAAAAATTATACTATTATTTTATGAGATTTTGAGATCATAATTATGAAACAAAATTACGCACTGATTTTGCTTTCATTGTATGTATATGCTTTTACTCTATTATTATGAACATTAAAGAATGGGCTATGTATAGAAACATACAAATACCTCAAAATAATGCTCATAATAACTATGGAAAAGAAAACAAAGATGTCCTGTGACACAGTAATCTTTTAATCTTGATTACTCAGTGTTCATAATTGTGGGAGGCAGTAATTCAAAGTAAGATTAAAATTTGACTAAATTGTCCAGTTCTGATACTCTGATTCATCTTCATGTAAGGTCTGTTCTCTGGTTATGCCACATAGCATGCCCTGCTCTGTATATCTGATACGAGACTCAGCCCTCTGCTGCCCTCATATGCTGCAAGCGTGTAACATGTTTGGGGATGCAGTTTTTCTGACTTCTGAGCCGCTTCATCTCTTGTACTGAGGACTCATGCAAATCATGACAGGACTGAAAGGAAGGCCCAGACTTGATGTTTTCAACTGACATTTTAATCATACATCACAAACTTTCTCAGAGCCTTTATCTTGTTTTTATTGTCTTTTTTAAGCATTTATGTAAATACATATTCAAAGCACAGGTTTCAGGATTTATTTCAGTAATCTGAATGTCTGACTTCCTCCCTCCGGAGAGTGGTGGGGTGTCACTCTAGCACCATCTATTGACCAGCTGCCTCAGTGCTAACAGACTATGAAAATGATTTTAAGGATTTTCTGTAAAAATTCTGGTGTTAAAGTAAAACTTTACTTTTATTAGTTGTAAGAAAAAAAATCCAAAACAGGAAAAAAAAAAACACCTGCAAGAAGTACCATAATATCTAAAATATATCTGTACAATATAAACAATTCATCTTTTTCTTTCTGCATGAGTACCACTCTTCAAACAGATGTGTCATAAATTACACAAAAGTGGTTATTTTCATGACACTTTATGTCTATTTAGGGACAACAGAGACGTATGTTTTGCACAGTTACCATGTTAACACACTTTACTAATGTGTATAAAATGTTATTAAACAGAGACAGTAATAAATGCACTTTAATTTACAAAATCACTGTTCACAGATGGCAACAAACTGGTAGTGTTATAGCAAACATGTTCCCTGAGTTATCACAAGATGCATTAAATGTGTTTACATATCGGCAAGTATGAAACAAGTTTGTATTTAATACACTGTTTCGATGTTCAGTTGAGCAACATTAAAGGGATTGTTTGTTGCAGCTTTAAACAAGTCCCGAGGTTTAAATCTAATAGTCTTCACAGTCTTTGATCACTACACAAACAAAATGGGGTCTCACTTAAAACAATGTTATTTCAGTCCTTTATACAGGTCTGAGTGTCTGTGTGTGTGTTCTGTTTGATGCCAGCCAGTGGTTGCTGTGAACATGAGGTCTTTCTGACTGAGACTTGCCTCAGCATCAACACTAAAGGAAACCACAGACACAAAGAGAAAATCTCCAGCACTGTTTTAAAATAGCTCGCTGGTGGGCACACACAATCACATAGGATATACTGAAAAGGAAGAAATAGAGATCAGAGCTCATCTGTGATCATAGCATAGATCAAGTAGAACATCTAAAAACAAAAAGTGCGAGAAAATGTTATTATTTTGTTGTCTGCTTAGATTTAATAAATCATACATATTGTTTTATGAGTGAGGCAGAGAAAAAAAAATTGATGATACCATCCAAAATAAATCCATACAGCAATACTCTAACACTGTGATGCCATACGACATACTCAGGTAGAGCACAAAAATAGACACTAAAAAAGGATATTAGATACACCACAAAACAATAAAGTAAAGTTATAGCATAATGTTGTGTTATACTAATATATGGTACAGTGCTGTGGTTTATAATATAGAATATGTTTGTAAATTCAAGTGTAGCATTAAATGTTAAAGTTCAGTTAAGCATTCAAAGAAGTAAATTAGTTCAAAAATTAGCACTGTGCTATAAACACTTACAGCAGTGCATTTGGGACTTGTGTATATTTAAATATCACAGCATCAATGTTAATGTGTGTCCATGTCAAATAAACAATAAATAAATAAATAAGTATGCCTTTGTCAAGTGAAGTATTGTTTAGTTTAGTATGGTTTGTATTGCTTTGCAAAGTTTTGTAAAGTGTAGAAGAGAACATTAAAGTATAGAATAGTATGGTAACATAACTTCTGTATAGTATAATGAAGTGTAGTTAAGAAACTTACAGCACTAGTTAGGGCTGGGGATTACAGATAAAAATTCATATCTTCTTTTCCCAGCAGAATGGCAACATTTGATACATACCTTGGTATTTCTTTTCCAGATAAATAATAATTAAAAAAACACAATAATGGAGCTCAAAGCATTAATTAGTTCAATGCAGAGGGCTGCAAAGGCTTGAGGTTTAGGGCTGCAGCTCAGCGTTTCACATAATCATCATAATGCACCTTGTGTGCAAACGCAAAAGGTGGAGAAGATTTGTCAAGCTCAAACTTTTTTGCTACCTCTTTTGGAAATCTCCACAAATGCAGAATTTTGCTGCTCATCTGAGATAATGAACACAAAGAGACAGTATTTTTCATTAACCATCCAACCTCATCTTAGTACAAAAACAACTTTATCAATATAAACATTACTGGCCAAACTTATGTATTATTTGAAAATGTATCTATATTTTTCAAAAACTTGACAAATCTCCCAGCCCTTGTACTAGTATTTGTCAAGTATATGATAATTTGGTCTGGTCAAGAATAGCCTAGTGTAGCAGGTAAAGTTAAGTTTAGGATATAATAGTATAATACAGCCTGTTTAATACAGTATAGTATTGTCTATTTTAGTTGACTGTATAGCATAGCATTACATAGCATAGTCTAGTACAGAACTATACATACACAATAGTTCTATTATACAATAATAAAGATAGTCTATTATAGCATAATATAGTTCTGCATTGTAATGTATTGGGTAATTTTAAGTTGTATATGCAAGGTAAGATTTGGTTGAATTTTATGTGCAGTATAGTATAGTAAAGTTTGGCACAGTCTACCGAAGTGTCTTGTAAAGGAGCGTAGCTTAAATAGAAAATTATAGTTTTAAACTGTGTGATAACGCCATGATATGGTGGTATTTTTATAAATAGTGTAGTATAGCATGACATACCACAGTATAAAAGAGTGGTGCAGGAATAAGTCCAAAAACACCCTGCTAACAAACTCGTTTTCAATAATCAGTAATTCGCACACCATTGCAACAGCCATGACAACCAACGTGACCAGATCACTTTATTATGATGAAATAAGAGGTTACAACAAGATGTCACGCATTGGAAACATTTTAACTGATTCTGAGTCAAACCACCACCACAGTACCTTATAACAGCAATTTACTCTGAATATGATTAGCATGAAAAAAAAATGCAATTCAGAATTGTTTGTCAAGACTATTACAATGAACAAAACATGTACGTCTCATAATTTTTGTTTGCTACATACCTTATCATTAGCAATGACCAAGCCCACAGTGAAAAATCCCATAGGCTCTTGTGTCAAGAGAACCAGATGCTAACTTCCTCATCATCCACGTCATCCCTGCACCACTCTATCTGGTGCAGTACAGATATACTTCATATTACATTAACCTTATAAGTAGCCTGGTAGAGTATGTATACTCAAGTTTGTTGTACAATACAAAATTGGGCAGTGTGATATGTTATAGTATAATGTATAGCAGAATAGGACAGAACAGTATTCTATTGTATAGGACCATATAGTACAGTGTAAAGAGTTGCAGATTGTATGACAGCGTGTGCAGCCCTATATTTGTTTGTTCTACTTACACGAAGGATTTTGTTTGTTGTATGCATAAGTATGGCAGTAAACATCACAAATATGGCTGTCTGCAACTGTTACGGCAGACTTTGGCAGTTTTTCCTTGTGTTGTTGCGTAACAGGATCCTCAGTCTCTCATCCTTTTATTCTTCCTGTGAAGGTAGAGGGACTGATAAAACTGGACAGCTGTCAGCACAGACTGTGTCTCAGGATTTGTTTTGTAGCACACATGCACTGCACACAGTCTGAGCTGGGAGAATGGGATTATGATCCAGAGCTAGACAATGGAGCTAAATACTGAGATGAACCTCCGGTTTCATGTGTCTTTAACTCTCTGTAGATTCATGTTTTTGCAGATGAAGATAAATACTGTATTCTTTGGAAAAGACACCACAGATAGATGAAGGCTCTGATATTTCAGGTTTGAACAAAGCTTAGGCTCACAGAAGTTGATTCAGCTAAGTGATGACAATATTCTATTGAATGCTCTGACAAGCTATTTAATGTTCAAACTGATCAACTTCATTGTTTTTTTGCAAATAAGAATGAATTTTGAATAGGATGCCTACGACATGATCCAAAAAGCTGGGACAGGGGCATATTTTCCACTATATTACATCATCTTTCCTTTTGACAACACTCATCAAGTGTTTTGGAGCAGGGGGCACTCTGGTTGTTGAAGCTTTGGCAGTGGAATTCTCCCTGTACTTCAGTAATATATGACTTCAGTTGTCAAACAGTTCAGGATCTCTGTTGTTGTATTTCCAGCTTCATAATTTGCCACATATCTTCAATGGGAGACAGGTCTGGACTGCAGGCAGGCAGGCCAGTCTAGTACCTTCACTCTTTTACTATGAAGCCATGCTGTTGTAACACATGCAGAATGTGGATTGGCATTGTCTTGCTGAAATAAGCAGAGACATCCCTGAAAAAGATGTTGCTTGGATGGTAGTATATAGATATGCAAGTTACCCACGCTTGCCCCCCCCCCCCCCCAACCATCTCAGATGCTGGCTTTTGAACTTTGCACTGACAACTATCTGCATATCTGGATGGTCCCTTTCCTTGACACACCAAAATCTAATATCTGAGTGGGCTGTTGGGCAAGTAACTTCAAAATTATGTTCTGGAGACATCTGGGACCAGAGTAAACTTGTTGAGAAGGAGTTAAACATGTGACCTTTAAATTCAGACTCTAATCACAAAAAGTCCAATAACTAGGCACGGTGGAGTATTTTGGAGTATTGAGTATGGAGTAATTTTTAGGGTCCTTTTCTTTTTAATCACTTTTAAAACTTATTAATGCTAGGGCAAGTTCATCAATGATTTAAATGAAATGTCACATAAAAAAATTCCTCTATAGGCAGCAGTATGCTCAGCACGTTAAGGTATGTTTTTAATGATCATTGCAAAACCTGGTTAAGTACTTGTTAATCCACTCAAGACAGAGTTAGAATCACTCAGTCTGTCATAATGATGAACCTGCCAGCGTACAGAAAGGATTAAAGGCTTCATAAAAAGAAAAGGGAGATTCAGAAGAACCTGCTCAACATCAGGATCAAACACTTCTGAAACTGCTTTGTGTATTATCCGTGTTTGCACAAGGATTGATGAACAAAAATACACATTTACTTTTTGACAGAGAAAAGAACACATGTTGCAATGCGTTTTTCCGTGCATTAGGACAGAGATTTGTTGCGCAAAAAACAAACAAGTAAAAAAATGGGCTATGGCAACAATTGTAGACATACTTACGTCATGCCCTAAAAAGTTAAGACACAAAAAAATTTGCTTCTATTGTTTTCATTGTTTGTGTTTTATTTTCTTCAATGAACCCTTTGATTCTTGTTTACGTCAGTAGATTTTTGTCCAGTGCTACATTCAAAGTCATCTCCAAAAAAATACGAAACAACCTACCAAGTTCTGGTCATTTTGCTTGTGTTATATGTAAAAACTGATTGTAAAAACGTTTTTTACTTATTGAATAGTTTGTATCTGCTATCAAAGCTCAATGCTAACTATTTTGTTATAGGAAAACACAAATCACAACAAGGACAGCCCTGAAGTGTATTCTTTTTACATTTTATAGCGTCTATGGAATTACTGGACACAGAGAAAAAAGTGAAATGTTGGGAGATTTTCATTCATAAATTCATAAACTGTGATCTTTTTTATGTGAGGTAAATTTGGGGACTGCCATAAAGACACTTTACTTGGTGTTGTTATGGGTTAGTAGGGGTACACAGGACTACTTCTAAACTCCTGTATTACTATAATGCAAGGCATTAAAAGGAGAAATTCAAAAATCCAGATCTTAGAAATCAAGTGTTTGCAGAGGAGCGTTGATCCTCTTACAGGGTTGAAAATGTTTGAGCATATCAGGCCTGCTGCTGTGGACTCACAAAGCTTCAGTAACCACAATTACAATTATTTGGCCATTCTTTTAGCCCCATTCCATTATCATGACAGTCCGTGATATTAACTTTATAATATATTAACTTTATAGAGGTCAACAAAATTAAATACATTGTAGTTCCTGCAAATAGCACACATATATTAGTATGGTCGTGACAAACAATCATGAATGACCTGATGCTGTGAACCTGCTTTACTCTAAGAGCTTATCCTGCATCAACCATCAACAGAAATAACAAATTTAACATAAATTCATACTCTTAGACTAGTTAAATGGTCTCTAGGCCTCTAAGGGGACTTTTGCAGCAGTCATGATGTCTATCTTTGACACCCATACGTATTTTCTTTAAAGAGGTACAGCACATTTTTCTGTGAAATGAGAGTTTAGTAAAAACGCTGCCATAATCTTTCAAAAGTCAGAAGCTAAAATAAAATTTGACCATTTTGTACACTATAATTAAAGTGAGAGATTAGGCAGACAGTAAAAAGTGGAATACCGAAATCAATCTTTAACCAATCAAAAAGATCAAGCACTTACCAAATAAAATCTGGGTTTATTTAAATTTTCAAATGCTGACGGATACAAGGTAAACGCATTGTATAAGATTTATGAAGTAAAGCATTATGGATATTTACAATTTCATGTAGCTTTATGCACAAGATAACGCACGACAAGTGAGTTTATTACTCATATACCCTTGCATCACAATGATTTATGATTTCTGGTAAAGCTTTATAAATTATAATACGTGCTTATTACTGTGATTACACAGAACCATAGCATCTTATAAACATGCTAACAATGTGTTTATACTGCATTATAAAGAGGGGATACACCCTTTCAGTCTTTGTTACTGCTGCACTAACCACTGGATATTTGCTTTGTGTCATTTCTGTAGTTACGATGAGTGTGTTGGTCCAGGTGCAACCCAGATCTACATACCAACAGATGACCCGCCCCCTTACTCCTTACTGGACCCGTGTCAGAGAGGACCAGAGCAAGAGGAGCAGCCTGACTACACCACTCTGGACCCCTCTCCTTACTCTGGAGAGACTTCAGCCAGCGCGGCCTGGTTCTCCCCCTCCCACTATCCTATGGGACTCTCACAGCAGGAGCATCAACACATTGCATCTATCTCCTTCCCTCTGGAGGCAGCACCGCCCTACGAGTCGGTGCTGGCCGAGCAGGGGCAGCCTCTCCCCCTCATGCCGTGTGACCTTTATAAACACCAATCTGAGGGCGGAGACCATGGCAGCTCCCGGCAACCAGAAACAAACCAGATTTGGCCGGACAGTTAATTTCTTTCCTTCACCTGCAACATTTACTGTCGCCAGTTGAACTTAAGAGACACTTGTGATTTGGGGCACTAAATGGGTGTTAGGAGCAGCTGTGACACCCAAATAATGGACACTTATTGAGATGGAAACATCTTCGACACAGTATTTAGCATCTCAGTGGACATTACAGCAGCCAGGACTCCAGTTTTAATAATTCACCAACAGTTTTATCTCTGACAGAGAAAGTTACCCACTGTTTGTGTTGTACGGAATAATTTCTGTAATAACATCCTCCCCCCCCTATTGTTCCAAGTAATAAGAGGACTTCCTTCAGTTTAATAATAACTCCACAGTCTGTTGTATTTTTGCTGTATTTTGACTGTTAACCTCTTCTTATTTTTTTTGTGTCATATTCGAAGTTGAGGCTGAATTACTGCAAAAAAGGACATCTAGTCATCATGATATAACCTCTAATTAAAACACTTGTATTATCAGTAATATATCATCAGTGTGATAGAGAAAGATTGAGTGGAAACTATAGTGATGTGATATAGTGTAGGAAAAAGTACGTAAACACAAACACAGAGAGTACGCCCAGTCTCTGTTGTGTTTTTTAGCTTCTGCCATGGTGGTGGTGTCCTTCAGGTGACACATGGAAATAAAATGCTGCCATGGTGGAACATGAAAATAAGGATCAGTATCATGTTATAACACGACAGGCTTATTATAATCAAAATATATTTTCATGTTATAACATATAACTTGTCTCCTACTTGTCTGTAATCAGGCAGATCTTCTAATCACCTGCCGGATATGCTAGTGGGCCCTTTCTATGGATCAGTGAAATACATTGCACGGTCCACTTGGTGTGTCAAGTTAATTTTATCTGGTGCCCTCTGGGATTACCACTGTCAACACTAGAAAGCCTTCGAAGCCCTTTCTGTTTTAAAATTAAATAAGCTGTCTTTTATTTTGTAAGTCATGTTGAAAACTTGAGTAACATGCTTGTCAGTCAAAAAGCAGATGACGCATTTGACCCACTCACTGCTGAAAGTTAAATGCTGACTCATTTAATTGTTAGGTTGGCTTACAGGCTAACCTTTCACGGTGCACAGTGTGACCAGTTAGCACGGCATTGTTTACCTACATGGTGGAAACGGCAGGCTGTTAGATAACAATACAAGAACAGCCCTGCCTTTGTGCTTTGGCCTCCTATACAATTCTGCTGTGCTAACTTCAACCAACCAAAGGAAAAATGCAACCGTTTAATGTTTTACCATTTGAATCAGAACAAAGCAATTAAGCAATACGTGTGAGAGCAACCCAGCCTGAAAACATGAAATAATCTTTTTCAAACAATAAATGTATCAGGTTGTGATACTGATCCTTCTTTTAGTAAATCAGAGTGGTGCCAATACCCTTCTGTATTGACAAGACAGCTTTGTAGTATACACACGTGCATACACTACGAATGATAGTACCTAAGAGGGGTCAACATAATGTCGGTTTTTACAGTTCCAGTTGTGTTTGTTCTACATCTGTCATCACCAGAGACTTTGTTCAACTTGTTCACAGTTGTAAAAAATGTTGTTACAACTCCTCTGATAAAGGGCTCTGGTTATAATATCAATACATTAACTTAGACCCAAGCAGCAAACTGTAGCTCCAAACCTTCCTGATGATAAAGGGAGGCTGATGCAACAAGCAAGTTACACAGTAAACTGTAGACCTATACACACTGTTCACTGAGGGAATGGATGCTTCTGCCTTTGTTTTGTATTTCTTTTTCACTGTCATCAAAAATTACCCAAGTTTGTATTTATTATGGGGGTCCTACCGCACTATAAATGTAAACATGTCAGTCAAGCGCAGTAAATGGATTGCGTCTGCAATGCATAATGTATATATATATATATATATTGTACATATATATAGATATATATGTGTATAGATATAGATATACACACAGAGTATTTATTATGAGCAACTGATTTCCTCTGTTAAGGAATCTTAAAGACTCTGTGAAATACCAAGATTAAGCTCAAATAAAAAACAAAGAGATGAAACTTAGTTTATATTCAGAATGAATTAAAAGACCCAATTACAAATTGGATATATTTAGAAAAGACACAATGGGCCATGAGCTCAATAACTTCTATGCCAGAGTACAAAATTGCACAAATGTCATGAATTGGGCTGCCTGTGTTTTACTGCTTCCTGTCTTCCTCAGCATTTGACATTTTTAGAAAACTGACTGTAATCTCTACCAGACATTTTATAAGGAATTTCTCTTGCTTGAACTCACTATACTGTTGTTTTCTTTGTGCATGAGTGCCCGACATATATATAAAAATATTTTCAGTTGGAATTATGTGCGGCCATAAATTAAAACCAGCATATTTCTGCTTTTGTGCCCAAGAGCAAAAAACAACAAAAAAACATCCATAATGGCCACCATTATGGATGTTACTTCACTATTTGATATCTTTTAAATAAAGTGACAAATACAGAAGCAGAAGTGTTCAATACAGATGTTTGTGAAGGTTAAACCAGTTTTTCCTGGGTATACCTGAAAGAAGTCATCAATATCTATCACAACTCACTGAAACATGTTAGGCTGAGCTTTAATGACAGTGCGAATACTTTAGGCATCAGAATGGAGAATAATATCACAGTCGTGTTGTGTTGTTGTTTGTTTATTTAAAATGATCCTGTGTGATGTTTTTTTGTGTTGATAATGTGCCTAATAGCCCTCAGACTGTTAGTTTGAACATTGTAGCCATATTATGATAATCTTAATGCAACTAATCCAGTGCATCTTTAGCACTGTTAGATGTTTGGTTCTGTCAAGTATTGGTTTATATGATGATTATGTTGTATGGACAATCTGTATATTCACTGAATCCCTGTTTGATATCACAACACAACGGATCTTAACATGAAGATGACAGGTCAGCCAGGATAAACAGAATTTTGTTGTTTTTCCATTATTGTGTTTTGGTTTTGGAACTGACTTTGTCAACTTAAGCCATTGGATCTCGACTGGTCTACCCTCTGAACCCATGACCGTTTTTTAAATCAATTGGTTGTACCTGGGAAAAGGCAAGCTCACCCTGAGACCTACATGAAAAACATTAGATTAATCGCTGTGCAAAATAAACAGCAATTTACGTGTTTTCATGGATTAAAAAAAATTAAGAAAATGGGCATTTTCTTGTGCAAAGACCTCCAAGAAAAGTGTGCCCCCAATGTGTTATCATTGCTTTAATATGTTAACCAAATTTTAATCATCCCAAAGCAGACAGAGCCTTGCAACCCCCTTGAGACCCTCAGGCACCCCTCCTGGGGGGACCAAGATCCCAGGGTGGGAGCCAAGGTCTTCAATGATCATTCTGGACTCAAACATTCAAATTCTTTATCGAAAATCTTTGAATATCAGACAAAAGACATCACAGTATCTTCACAGTAAAAGTATTTTCTCAAAAGGGGCTATAAAGTTTCAAGTAGCACAAAGAAGAAAACATGCATGTTTCATATTTTTTGTTTGCTACATAGGTTATTGTCAGTAGTGATCCAAGACCACGGTGAAAATCCCGCTGGTTTTCTAGTCAAGAGAACCAGAGCGACAACACAACCAGTGGAGAACCACTATTGTAAACAAATGTCTTTTTTTGATTGTGTGTTATTTTAAATCTTTCCTTCTTACTTCCTGCCAAACTCTGTGTTTTTTATCTCGTCAAGGCTTTTTTTTTTTTTTAGAGCCAAAGGCCCACTTTATATTCAACCTCTTAAAAACAATGCAAAAAATGTACCTGGATTCTTCAGGTGTTAATTGACAATAGTTTTAAAAGTCACAAAAAATGAAGACTGAATTCCAAAAAATGATTTTAGCCCAGAAGGCTATTAACAGATCAATTTTATTCACAGGGCATTACCAGTTCACACTTAAGGTACACCTTGGTTTACCTACTAACCCCCAGTCCTGGTAAACCAAGGTGTACCTTAAAGCTCCATGCTTCGACCTCCCATCTTTTTTAAGGCCCAATACATTGGTGTCATCCTTGTACTCCACCCTCTCCTACCAATTCCATATCATTTCAGTGACCAAATCTGTCTTATCGCACCTCAAAAACATTGACCTGGATCAGCACCCCTGGACTCTGAGGCCAAAAACCCACATCCTACGATTTAAACCCTCTGGCTTACTAATGCAACAGAGTCCTGTCGGGGGTACCTAGCAAAGTCCTGGATAGGCTCCAGTACATGCAAAACTCAGCTGTCTGGTTTCTCACCTGCACATGGCCCTGATGGCATATCACAACCAACCTCATAGGTTTTCAATAAGGCTCCATATTAACTACAAAATCCCTCTTATCATCTTTAAATTCCTCCATGTGCTTGCCCCTCAGTTACTCTCTGACCACAATTTCCTATTCAACCATCCAAAAATCTCAAATTCACTTTTCCTAGCACTAGACTCTGTACCTATGAGGACAACTTGAGGACTGTTTTTTTGGATGAACTGCCTATTTTGAGCATATAAATGATAAGAAGAGGGGCTCGCGCACAGAGCCTTGAGGCACACCTTTGTTTACCAGGGACAGGAGAGAGGGGGCTGTTGACTGGGACAAGCTGTTTTTTGTTTAAAAGAAAGAACTGAAACCAAGAAAGAGATAAAAAATAATATGTCTTTTCCAAGGCATATTACTCAGGCTGCTCTAAAAATTGTGTTTCAACATGATTCTTAATTATTTGACATTTTACCTCAACAATTTTAACTTTCTCAAAGTGCATAATGAAATTATCATCCAACACTGTTTCTTTCTTCCTCAGACCCAGCCCTACAACATTCCCTGGCATATTGTTGTTTGTGTTGGAACATTAAAGGACATGCTGGATATTTTTATGGGGTGCTGACTGTATAAGGAATAGACTAATTTCAAGCTTTTTTTTTGTTTTAAAAAGTCACATAGTTTTCTGTGTTCTTTTGAGTTCATTTTGAACACTTATACTCCTAAATGTCTGTTAGCAATCACACCCTAGTCCATATGAAATGCAACGCTCTACACAATTACAACAAAAATTCACAAAAGGCAAACTCATTAAATCATAAAGTGTGGTCTTGTTTGTTGAATAGTGAGGCCACTTTGGTCTGCATACTGTTTTTGTGAACGAGGAGTATCTTAAAGCTTCATTAGATCATGGAAAAAGTGACCCTGGACTGTTGATATTGAAGTTATTGTGGATCAAAAACACTTGGATTTAGGGAGAAGTATTTTCAGAAATCCCCAGTCTGGCACATTTGTTTCCTTTTCCTTGGCTAGCATTTAGCCTGGCACTGTTTTGTGTACACTCAGTGTAAGTTTTATGTATGTTTATGTCTTACATGTGTATTTCTTCCCATCACTTCTATTTTTCTTTCTTGATAGCAAAAAAACATCAGACGTCATGTATATATTAGAAACTCTGGTCAATAATGTTTCTTTTTATTGTGTATTTGAGGTTTTGTTCAATATTTTTCTTCTGTAGAGAACAGTGAATAAAGCTGAACTCTTTTAACACTTGAGTGGTTGATTTTGAAAAAATGTGACAAAAGCTATAAAAAATCCTCATGTACACAAATTAGACAGACATAATGGTGCTACTTTGTCAGTCATGGGTTTTAAAAAACAATTAGACATAAATTCATGTTGTTAATTTTTGTAACAATATGTTAAAGATCAACTTTCAAAATATCCAATTTCATAATTCATCTTTTTTTTTAGTTTCCGAGACATGCTTAAGTATGTTAAACTCGCTCCCCTGTCACGTTCATTTATTTCTCAAACACAAATAAAGATATCTCACAGACCCTTTAATAAAAGATCAATTAACAACCAAATTAACACACTAATAATCAAATCACACACATCTGTTTGTTGTACTTTGTGCGGGAGAATCATGATTTTAATGTTTGTAGCAACTGCCGAAGTGTTTGACAAAACAAACATTGAACATTTTTATACAGGAAAACAAATTTAAATATATGCACATTTTGTATGCTGAAATGTATGCAAAGATCAAGGCCCAAAACATTTTCAGAAAACAATAACTGTTTTATAAGTATATCAACTTTATTTTAAAACAGGTACTTTCCATTTCAAATCTAGATTAAAAAATGTGGATTTAACTTCAGTACAAATATTTATTAGAATATTATCTCGCTTCAAAAGAACCAGACAACTCAGCTAGTAGCTGCCTGCTAGCTGTAGCTAATGTCATATGCCCACAGTACAAAATAGACATGCTAGCCTTCAATTTTATTTAGGGGCAGGAATTACCAGTGTCCCTGTGTTATGATACTATCACGATACTTGAGTCTCAGTTCTATTCTATTGTATCTATAAGCATGTCAAGTGTTGGCTGGTTTATCAGCGGGGTTAGCTTAGCATTAGCTTTGCTGGTGTCTGTTTTAACTATACCCGTGTGATGCCATGCAAGGTAGGCCGTATTTCCACAGAATTTTATTCTCATGTGAATGCTTTTATTGCAAGAGTGGTCTCAAAGGCTCATTAATACACAGCTCTCACTCACCCAAAGACATGAATGCTCCTCTTAAACAGAAAACAAGCTCTGCTGAGTGAAGAAAGTCCGAGAAAACCACGGAAGATGAAGCATAAATTCAGAAACTTCCTTATTTCTGGTCAAAAACCAAAGTGACTCAGTCCTTATGAGCTGAATGGCAGTATTGGTTCACACATGTCACAAGCTCCTCCTGGAGCCACCACCTTACTGCGGTGGAGGAGTTTGCGTACCCCAATGACCCCAGGAGCTATGTTGTCGGGGGCTTTATGCCCCTGGTAGGGTCACCCAAGGCAAACAGGTTCTGGGGGAGGGGTCAGACAAAGCGTGGCTCGAAGACCATTATGGAGAATTACATGATTGGATCCCAGTTTCCCTTGCCCGGACGCGGGTTACCGGGGCCCCACCCTGGAGCCAAACCTGGGGATGGGGCTCAATGGCGAGCGTCTGGTGGCCGGGCCTGCGCCCATGGGGCCCGGCCGGGCACAGCCGAAAAGGCAACGTGGGACCCCCCTCCCATAGGCTCACCACCCGTGGAAGGGGCCAAGGTGGTCGGGTGCAGTGTGAGCTGGGTGGCAGCCGAAGGCGGGAACCCTGGCGGTCCGATCCCCGGCTGCAGAAGCTAGCTCTAGGGACGTGGAACGTCACTTCTCTCCGAGTGGTGTTTTGTTATTGGACTTCTGTGCTCGTCACAGACTGTCCATAACAAACACCATGTTCAAACATAAGGGTGTCCATATGTGCACTTGGCACCAGGACACCCTAGGCCGCAGTTCGATGATCGACTTTGTAGTCGTATCATCGGACTTGCGGCCGCATGTTTTGGACACTCGGGTGAAGAGAGGGGCGGAGCTGTCAACTGATCACCACCTGGTGGTGAGTTGGCTCCGATGGTGGGGGAGGATGCCCGTCAGACCTGCCAGGCCCAAGCGTGTTGTGCGGGTCTGCTGGGAACGCATGGCAGAGTCTTCTATCAGAAAGAGTTTCAACTCCCACCTCCGGGCGAAGTTCGACCATGTGGCGGGGGAGGCAGGGGACATTGAGTCCGAGAGGGCCTTGTTCCGGGCCTCTATTGTTGAGGTGGCTGATCGGAGCTGTGGCCGTAAGGTCGTCGGTGCCTGTCGTGGCGGCAACACCCGAACCCGCTGGTGGACACCGGCGGCGAGGGATGCCATCAACCTGAAGAAGGAGTCCTATCGGGCCTTTTTGGCCAGTGGGACTCCGGAGGCAGCTGACAGGTACTGGCAGGCCAAGCGGAATGCAGCTTCGGTGATTGCCAAGACAAAAACCCGGGCATGGGAGGAGTTCGGTGAGGCCATGGAGAACGACTTCCGGACGGCTTCGAAGAGATTCTGGACCACCATCCGGCGTCTCAGGAGGGGGAAGCAGTGTGCTGTCAACACCGTCTATGGTGGGGATGGCGCGCTGTTGACCTCGACTCGGGACGTCCTGGATTGGTGGAAAGAATACTTCGAAGACCTCCTCAATCCTACCAGCACGTCTTCCAGTGCGGAAGTAGACCTGGGGGACTCTGTGGTGGACTCTGCTATCTCAGGAGCTGAGGTCGCCGAGGTGGTCAAAAAGCTCCTCGGTGGCAGGGCTCCGGGGGTGGACGAGATCCGCCCGGAGTTTCTCAAGGCTCTGGATGTTGTGGGGCTGTCATGGCTGACACGACTCTGCAACATCGCGTGGACATCGGGGGCAGTACCACTGGATTGGCAGACTGGGGTGGTGGTTCCCCTTTTCAAGAAAGGGGACCGGAGGGTGTGCTCCAACTACAGGGGGATCACACTCCTCAGCCTCCCTGGGAAGGTCTATTCAGGGGTACTGGAGAGGAGGGTCCGCCGGATTGTCAAACCTCGGATTCAGGAGGAGCAATGTGGTTTTCGTCCTGGCCGTGGAACTACTGACCAGCTCTATACCCTCCACAGGGTCCTCGAGGGTGCATGGGAGTTTGCCCAACCAGTCTACATGTGTTTTGTGGACCTGGAGAAGGCATTCGACCGTGTTCCTCGTGGGGTTCTGTGGGGGGTACTCCAGGAGTATGGGGTAGTTCTCTGTACGACCGGTGCCAGAGCCTGGTCTGATTTCCGGCAGTACATCAGAACCGTTTCCAGTGAGGGTTGGACTCCGCCAGGGCTGCCCTTTGTCACCGACTCTGTTCATTACTTTCATGGACAGAATTTCTAGGCGCAGCCAGGGTGTTGAGGGGTTCCGGTTCGGTGACCTCAGGATCGGGTCGCTGCTTTTTGCAGATGATGTGGTCCTGTTGGCTTCGTCAGACCGAGACCTACAGCTCTCACTGGATCGGTTCACAGCTGAGTGTGAAGTGGCTGGGATGAGAATCAGCACCTCCAAATCCGAGTCCATGGTCCTCGCCCGGGGGAGGGTGGAGTGCCCTCTCCGGGTCGGGGATGAGATTCTACCCCAAGTGGAGGAGTTCAAGTACCTCGGGGTCTTGTTCACGAGCGGAGGAAGGATGGACCGGGAGATCGACAGGCGGATCGGTGCGGCGTCGGCAGTGATGCGGACTCTACACCGGTCCGTCATGATAAAAAGGGAATTGAGCCGCAAGGCAAAGCTCTCGATTTACCACTCAATCTTCACTCCTATCCTCATATATGGTCACGAGCTTTGGGTCGTGACCGAAAAAACACGATCGCGAGTACAAGCAGCCGAAATGAGTTTCCTTCGCAGGGTGTCCGGACTCTCCCTTAGAGACAGGGTCAGAAGCTCGGTCATCCGGGAGGGGCTCGGAGTAGAGCCGCTGCTCCTCCGCGTTGAGAGGAGCCAGATGAAGTGGCTCGGGCATCTGGTTAGGATGCCTCCTGGACGCCTCCCTGGTGAGGTGTTCCGGGCATGTCCCACTGGTAGGTGGTACGTCTCGGGATCCCCCGGGAGGAGCTGGACAAAGTAGCTGGGGAGAGGGAAGTCTGCGCTTCCCTGCTCAGGCTGCTGCCCCCGCGACCCGACTACGGATAAGCGGAAGAAGATGGATGGATGGATGGATGTCACAAGTTTTCCATAGGAGCACTCAGGTTGCATGTTGGTGGTAACAAAATACACGCCTTTTTGGTTTTGAAATTCAAGTAATACTTGAGGTGAACTTCCTCATAAGGTAACAGTAGACAACTGGCTTGGGCCCCAAACCACCAGGGCCCCATGATCACATCAGGTTATCAACGAGTCAACCTAGCTTGACTCTTGATGGCAGACAGAGATGCTCTGTGCACTCTAGTGAGCTCAAAACAAAGCCATTCATACACAATCAGAGCAACAGACATTGCTTAATCTTTTGGCACTTCCTTCTGTTTTTCCTACGTTGGTTTCAAGGATTTAAGTGTGTCAGTATGAAATGTTCTTTTGGTTAAGAAACCAGACAGTCATTTCATGTGAGTGGTTTTGTAACCAGGGAGTGGTTTCATAACTATGACAAAAAGGAATAGGGGAGATCCCCCTTTCTTTGAGGGGTCTATCAGTTATGAACTTGTTAATGTGCCTGGTTTGACCCCAAAAAGAAATTAACTCGTCACACTTGTATTCAAGCTGGTATTTTTGCTGAGATTGTTTTTAATTTGAAACACAAAAGCTTTAAAGAGCAGAATACAAATCAGATCAAACTGGTCTTTCCCACGGGCTTCATTTTGCACAATGTTGCTTCACTTGTGTTCTTTGTCCTGTGTACCTGTGTAGGCTTTTGTTACCTCCTTTTATTTTTCTTAAGCCCAGCTCAATGCTGTGCATGTCTTAAATTTCATAATATGTCTCTTAAAGCAGCAAGAAAAAGAATCAACAGCCAAACAATGAATACAGGGACAATTTAGTAGTTTGAGCTGTAAAACTATTCTAGCATTAACAAGCTTTTTAAAGTGTCCCAGTTCCCAAATATTCACTCTTCAACTTTGTTGTATTTATAAACTTTATAAGCTGTAATCAGCAGCGGACAAGGTCTGTCTAAAACAACTTATTAAAACCATTGATCCACTGAAAAAAAGTCAAAGATTAATGTATAAATGATTAATAGAGATTAAGGGTTGGAATTGCCAGTGACCCCTTGATACAGTGTTATCACGATACTTGAGTCCCTATTCTATTTTATGTTTATTCTTAATGCTTTATGATAAGCTAGTAATGCTATACTTAACATTGCTATATATTTGCAAATTTTAATCTATGGCTTGGCTGCATTTACAAATAAAAAATCAAAAAAATATCTTATTGTATAAAATTTAATGAAAGACATATCTCTGTATATATAATGTCACTTTAATGGGTAAAGCACACAGACTGATGCCCACATATAGCCAGTTAATGGAGTCCGCTCTGCTGTGCTCAGCCTTTCTTGCACTTTTAGCTTCACTGCTCTGTAGATCTTTTGTACTGCTGTGTTGGTGAAATAATACAGATGTAAGCACACACCTGGGCTTCAAGCACAATGCAAACAAAAGCCCTTGTTTCCATAATATGGTGAGGCTTTGAGTCTTTGCACATAAAGTAATGGATTGCTCCATTTTCTCGAATCGCTCAGAAACACGTCAAGTGTTGGCTAGTTTATCAGCGGGGTTAGCTAAGCATTAGCTTTGCTGCCGAAACATTGTGATGTGTTCATGTTGGCCCGGTAAAATTAGTATTTGATGAAGCAAAGTACATGATGTGTTTAAATGTGTTGGAGATGTTTCCTGAACATTTATTTATTTTATTTTGAATAATAAAATTGAGTGGGGGTGAAATTAATTTTCTTGGCATTATTTAACAGTTAATTCAGTCACATTATGTTAATGAGGTCATCTTTTTAAGTGTATTGCCTTTTATGAATTCAGCTATTTGCACTGTGTTGCATGTTGGACTGAATTAATAGTTTTAGTCAGTCTGTCAATAATTTTGTTTATTCACATGATAAAAACAAGAAATAAAAGATTTTTTTTAATTTTGTAATTCAGATGTCCTTGCTGTTCGATACTTGTTGCATTGCTCCTTGGGATCTTTTTGTTTTGCTTTGATTAAAACTCACTCAATGTGCAACAGTATTAAAATACTTGCAAACAGCTCACAAGATGTCAAAATATGCCTTAATATTTAGGTGATATGGTTTATACAATTTCTTCCATCAGTGCTTCTGTTGACAAAATATTAATCATGAATTCTGTTAATCTAACCCACTCTGACCTCTGCATCTCTCTCCCACAGTTCACATGAAAACCCACAGAGTGAGCTAAGCATCCACACTTCCAGCATCCACACACTACAGTTATTGTTTTACTAACCTGGCACTGTAAACATGGTTTGTTTAGTTTTTCTTTAAGGTCAGATGATTCTCTTTCTTAAACTGAATTTACCAGATAGTTGGCATTCCTTAGGCTCATTACCACAACCTGTCGCAGGCCTGTTCGTCCACTATATAAGACAGTCACAACTGAGAAGCTGCACACTTCCCTCCTGCAGATACACAGATAGCCTACTGCTGCTGGCTCTAAAATCTGAGGTAAGTCCTTTTGGAAGATCTCTGTTTTGATTTAACAGAGACTATCTTCAACTGAAAAGCTGAAATTGACACTGAGCTTTCTCTTGTAGAAAATGAAGCATCAGATTCTGTTCCTGCTCTTGGCTCTTATGGTCGGGCTTCATGCAATGCCCAGGTCATCTCAAGACGAAGACGATGATGATGCATCCAACAGTCAATCAAAGAGCAATGACTCTGACGATGATGAATCTACAGAAGAAGACACAGAAGAAGACACCATGACTGCCAGTCCCGAAGACTCTGATGAATCAGATGACAGTCCATCTGATGAGTCTCCAGAGGATAAAAGAAGATGAGTGACTGTCTGAAGATGTATCAGGTCATTTCCACTATGGCTTTTCTTTTACTCATGCCAAATTTATAACAATATGGAATCAGTTGAATATAATCATAAATCATAAGTTATAAGTTAAATTTGGGCATATATTTCATCATTTTATATATGAAAGAGCAAGAGAAAGTATAGAGAACGAAGAATTATATCTAATGCTGGGTGGGGGGATTGTAGACAGGCCATGGACACATATTTTTAAAAACTAAAACCACTAAAAAGAATATTTTGAATACAAATTTGACCTTTTAGAACCTAAATGTATTTGCAAAAAAATTAAATTGATTTCATATTTTTCTTTTGCAGGAGATGACTACAAAATATGAGCCCAAGGAGAGACACCTCTAAAAAATTTACTCTGTGCTTTTCTAAAAAGACTTCTCTACATAAATACATGTCATTGTGATTGTATTTCCCTGGATATTGTACAATCAATGTATTGCAAAAAATGTTCAACAACTGATTGGATTGAGATGGAATAATGTACGTTAAGTCCTGTGCAAAAAAATATGAACAGTTGCTTTTTTCTTTATCTTTGTTTTTTCATGAATTAGCAAGAAAAATATGATTTGACCTTTCTGAAAATTGACCAATTGAACTGAATTCCCTTTATACAACTACCTTTTCAGTCCTTACTGTCATATTGGGCCTCTGCCTGGAAACACGCTCATAATTAATAAAGCATATTTCTGCAATTACTTTGTCTGTTTGAATAAATGAAGGTATCATAATGAAGGAGACACTTGAAGAGTTGTTAAGATGTGTTAGTAAAGGTGTTTAAGTGACTGAGCGATAGTCAATAAGGATTTCTTGCATCATATATTGCATCATATATTAAAATTTAATTTCTATGTAAAGATGAAAAACATTGATCAATTTCACAAGTGTCCTTAAGGAATGATGCAGATGTAGCTTCAAATCTTCAGCTACAAAATTAAAATCTGGTCATAAGAACTGCCAATCAGCACACCAAAAAACCGAGTCACAACAAAATTAGAGAAGGATAAGTAAAGAGTTTCCGAGCTGATCTTGACTTTTTTCAATGCACCAAAGTATATGCTGCCATTTAAGGGTGAAAAAAATTAATTCAGAACAATTGTGTCTGGTATGTAGAAATATGTTGCTAGCAACAAAAAAGTTCAGTTTCATGGCCCATTTATGATACATAAATTGCTTTTGTCATTAATCTGCTTGGTATTGCAGTTGTGTTTGAGGTACACGTTTGCACATTAGGTTAACATTAGCTTGTACTTGAGTTTGTTCTGTTTAATTAATATGTATTACGTGTTTGTGAGAGATAGTGAACTATTGGATTGACTTCATTTCAGAACTTACTGCTAGAGCCAATTTGAGCTCCATTAGGGCTCAAAGGAAATAATGAAATGTTCAAAACAACTTCTATCTCTATCCTTCTAAAAGCATAGTAGTATAAACTCTAAGTCACCATAACACACAGCTGGCTAAATGTAAAGTTGGTGGTTGTACCAGTCGTGCCTTACATTTATAAATCTGTTATATGAAGCATTATGTAATGCATTTGCAATAAGAAAGCAAAACGGACTTCGATAACCAGTAAAGGTTTGTTCATGGCATTGAAAAATTGAGGTACTTGAAATCAAGGCTGTCCATAAGGGGGGATAAAAGGTCAAACTTTCTGGGGGCTCCAATCATGAAGGGGCCGTGAAGATCCATCCAACATCATCACTATAATAATGTCTTGTTTCAATCTAAAGAAACAAAAAATTCATTTTGTTTATTGCTACCTGTTTCAAAATGCAAACTCCTCCTAAAATCCAAAAATGGTATGATCCTTATTTTTTTGACACTATTGTTGTGTTTGGGACCATCGAACTTGGCTGTGGGCATTTAAATGTTGGTGTGTGTAGCTATGACAGGACCTGGGAATGCTCTTTTTTGTTTTGTTTATTTTTTGTTTTGTTTTTCAGTCAGCTCCAAAAATCATTTGGAAAGGGCCAGAATGTACATTTTATTAAGCTCAAAGCTATTGCCAATCATCCAACATGAGATATTGTCACCTTAAAACACTTTGATAGCTTTTTGTAGACTTTATGGGCTTTTATTTGAGTACCAAGTCAAGACAGAGCTAGAAATTGAGGAGCGAGTGAGCAATAATGTTGCACATCTGGAACCTACCAGCTGCTGTAATTAACAGAGAATGGAAACTAACTGCTTGGCTACTGGTATCCCTACCACATTAACATTATTAAATGACATTTGAAGAGGGCCCATTAACGTGGTCTTCTAGGGGCCTGAATATGTCTGTGGGCGGGTCTGCCTGAAAGCTTATTAAGTTAAGTTTCCCTATTTGATTTAAGAATATTAATATATAGTTAGATTAAAGCTGTGTATTTTGTATTTTCAATAAATTGCTAGCATTGCTTATTATCTCAACAAGAGTTTCCTTCCATTTGTAAGAATATGGCCCCCTTTTGATAACTTTGATGTGGTCAACCAGAGCTGACCACCCCATCATTACTGTACACCAGTGATCATCAGCTGACGGCACTGGGGCCACATCAGGCCCTCTACAGCCATATGACCCCCAGAGTATTGTCAAAGAAGGTTTTTCATTTTTTTCGCTTCTTGTTAAATCCCTTCAACTATCAAAAAAAGCCCAAACTAATACGACTGGCATTTTTTTTTTTTTTTTTTTTTTATCAGTGATGACCTTTTGTTTGATCTTCATAAATATCCACATGTCAGGCAATATAATCTATTATTAAACCATAGGAACAAGTATTTTGGGGGTGAAACCCTGTGAAATTCTAGTGTATTTTATATCCTATATATTAATGATTTAGTTTATATTAATAATTCAAAGTCAGGCCCCATGGAGTCGGTGAAGAATAAAAACTGTCCCTTGTTAAATTGTAGTCGATGATCCATGCTGCACAGGAGACCAACAACTGGCCTGTCATGTCGCCCCCTAGTGGTTTGTTTTCGTATGTGCGGACACAGGGACCGCAGAAGTTTCCTCACAGTTAAGTTGTCTTTTTGTTTGTTATTGTCGGTTTTTGGAGCGGCTTGTTGACTTTATTTTGAAGCGAATGGTATATTGAAGCATGAATAGTTCAACGTGTGAAAGAGCGAGAGGGGTGAATTACCTCGGCATTAAGAAAGTTGTTGGTCTCCCGCTGCCATGTGATCCCTCAGCCGAACCCAGCCAGAATGTCAACCGTCATATGTAACCCGTTTCCCGGTAAGCGACACCCCCCTTCATCGGTGGCGTCCAACTGAGCCACAACACGTCGACTTCTTATGCAGCTGGTGTTCCCCCATCTCATAAAGCTGGACTGAGAGTTTTCCAGCTGGAGTTTGCCAGAGAAACACGGAGAATCAGCGGGGGGCAGCATGCGCTCCTTAGCCGGACTGGCTGCCATTGTGGCGGCGGCGACCGTCTACCTCTACCTGCTGTCGACGCACCTTCCCCCGGGACCCCAACATGTGGAGCCGGGGGCCGAGGGGGAGGACGGAGGAGCCCAGGAGTACAGGTACGAGCCATAGGACAAGGCACTGACACTTTAAAAACACTGTGTAGACACTGGTGTTGTTAAAAGTTCTTTAGAAACTCCTTTTTTTATTTAAAGAATATATTCCTGCATATCTCAGCAGTAAAATAATATATCTTTCAGCCATATTCAGCTCGATCATTGTTTATATAATACAGGGATTAATAAAATGTACACCAGCATATCGATTTTTTGCATCATAATATTGAATTAATATGCTATTGTGTATTATCAATATTTTATTTGTTAATAATTTTGGGACATTTCTTTGAATTTTAGTTCAGCTTCTGGCTGATAGTTGGCAGCAGACATTGAGTCATTTGCCTCCACACCTTTTCGCAGTTATCCATCCATCCATTATCCGGCTTTATTGTCTATTTGTCTGTTAGCACGTCACTTTTCTCTTAGACAAGAATAAAGTGATTTGATGTTGTGGTTCGAATATGGATGCGGATCCAGGATTTTTTTTTTTTTTTATGATTTGCTAAAATTTCAAGATAGTTTTCTGAAGTTTTTATAATAACTCAATTTTCTAAATGGATTTGGATGTAGTTTTCAGGGAATGTTGGTCATGGCACAAAGGAGCAGTGATTTGAATCCGAATGTGGATCCAGGATTTTTTCCAAGGATTTGCAAGATAGGGCAGTTTTCCAGATTTTTGACAATTACTAACCCGCCAGTTTTGGAAAAGCCTTGGCAGGGTTTTGTGCTCTCAGAGCACTCAGATCCTGACTCAGCCTCCTCTCTTTTCTTTTGGTGGTTTTGATGGATAATAATTTCAGTACAGAGATTTCCTCAGTATCTTAATGAAATAACACATTATCTCAAGAGAAGCAGCTAAGTCATTGTGAGCTCTCAAGAAGAAACAAACTGGAGAAACTAGGGCTGCAGAAAATTATCGGAACAGTACCAGTATCGGCAGATAATATCCAAAAGAGGTTATTATTGGTGTTCAGATTCAGATTCAGATTCAGACAACTTTATTAATCCCTGAAGGGCAATTCCGTTCACAGTTACCCTGCCTTATTGGGCCATCTAAACAAATCAGAGAACAGACAAACATTCATAACAGCATATGGACAACACATTCCCCTGTCAGAACCCACAGGTTTGCAGAATCAGCAATAAATACTACTACTAATAATAATAATAATAAATACAGTAAGCAGTTAGGTTCCACGGTGAAATTACTAAGGTGTAGGCAGCTATGAACATTTTTTCTGATTTTTCAGCTGATATTTTTTCCATATAAATTGGCCATAAATATACCATATATTGGCTGTAATATCGGCAAAATGCACAAATGTACCATAAGGACTTCCCTCATCATCACTGAATGCCCACTTTTATAAATCAAAAGTATAATCTATAGACGAATATAATGTTTTCCTTGCACCACATCTGTTTCTAATACAAATGGACCGGCACTATAGAAGAACAGGTCAATTTCAGTGAAGTGGAGACTTTGGGCACAGAACAAAAAGTCTCTGTATCAATATTGATATCTGTGATAATGAGTTTGGAATGAGATACATCATGTTATCATGCCAATATCATGCATCCCAAGGAAAAACCATTGACAAAGGAAAACTGAAATGAAATAAAATATTTTGTTTATTCAGTGAGAGCTTCTGTACGTTAATTTTTTACTAAGTGACGTTTTGACTGCAGCTTGTTTTAGATTATTTTTACACATGTAACTCTGACTCTTATGTTACTAAAGTTAGTCCTCTGCTTCCATCACTTGCAGTGACTCAGAGGTCATTGATACTTTGGTATTTCCCTTTATTATAATGAGGTAAACATCAAGTGACTAAAGATAAAGACTATTGCTTACTATATTGTATACTATATACAGACTGTTGCTGACTATTTATATTATTATTGTATTTTTATTTATATTTTTATATTTTTATTTTATTTATAATTATAATTATATTTTTGTTTAGTTCTATCTTTTATTTGTAATACTTAACTGCTACTGGAATCCCAATTTCCCTGAGGGAGTTCTTTTGAAGGGATTAATAAAGTTCTATCTAATCTAATCTAATCTAAAGTCAGTTAAGCCATGCCTATGAAACTTTTCCCAGTCACTAGTGTTCCTCTAAATTATGAGTCCCCAATTATTTTGTGTATGAAATTACTGTAATGAATGAATGAATGAACACCAGCTTATGCACATTCATCACATTGGCTTGGCACATGTTTTCCCCCTGGATTGTTTTTGAATAACATCCAAAATATCCAAAATAGCCTTTTTTCATCCCATGTATTTACCTTCTGACCCTCTGGATGTCTCTGAATCCCCAAGGCTGAGGTCAAGTGGTCAAGTGACCCCTCAGCAGTGTTTACATTCCTCAGTCCCTGTGCATGCTGGGATATGATTGCTAATAGTGAACATATTTTACATGATAGAATAAAAATTGGATAATGCTGGTAAGATTGAGCTCTACTGCTCAACCAGGCAGCATTACTTCTCAAACTGTGTGTGTCTGTGTTGTGTTGCTCATATCTATTAGTCTCTGTGCATGTGTGTGCTTGTGTGTGTGTCCTGCAAGTGGTATGTTGAAATGTGCCCGACAGTCAAGTGCAAGGATGTGTAGGGATGATAGAATAACGCTGACCAAGACTCTCTGAGGCCAAGAGTGGGATCCTTGTGTGTGTGTTTGAGTGTGTGTGTGTTCACACCCACTAAACTGATATAACTCATATTATAATGTTACTTATCGAGCCCTGTACACATGAGCAGAGTGCTCCCCAAGTAAAGCTCCATTTGTGTTTACAGTCATAGTTTTGAGACACACTTTGCTTTTTTAAACAAATAAGGGATGATATGAATACCTGTCTGAAATCAGCTCCAGCACAGTCTAAAAGTCTGCGGCCTGTCTGAATGTGTATTTCAGCAGTGCACTGAAATGGAGCTTTGCTACCATTTCATTTGAAGACATTCATACTGCCAGAGCTTCCACAGACATATGGATTGGTTAGCTAGTGGGAAAGGGAGACAGGGAGTGGCCTCCCTCATGAAACTTGATATGTCAAGTTAATAAATGTATGAGTTATATGCATGTGTGATGGACAGAGTCTTATTTGTCGGATGTGAAAACTTAACATCAGATGTTACATTAAAGACACACTCTACAAAAGTAAGTAAGATATGGTGGTCAGTTTTGCCATTAATGTTTTGTGTTGCTTTCTTGTGAAGAACAGTTATTATTCTTTGGCTAAAGTCCAATCTGTTACCCAGATTTTCTGTCTCAGACAGTGACAGAAATTCCCCTCGACAAGGCGAAAAGACGCACACAGAACCATATCTGGAGCTGCTCACCTGTCTTCACAATATTCTCTTTAAAATTGGGGACTCTTTTCAATAGAAATGGCACAAAATAAGGTGTTTAATATACAGCAATCCAACACATCTGTTTTTGCCAATATATTTTGCATAGTAAGAAGAAAAAATCTCTTCAAAGTGGACTCTTGGGTCCAGCCTGTGAGCATTATGAAAGATAAAACCATGAAACAGAAACAATGGTCAGCTGTTTAGTTGATACTAGGGTTGGACATCTAGAGTATGATGCCGATACCATACGCATCTCGATACAATGTCTCTGATCCGATATATTAGATATACATGTGTGGCATTTTACGATACAGTTCACACCCAAATCACGATACAGAGCAATTCAGCACAATCTAATTAGACAAAGTTCATGTGGCGATGTAAAGAGGATGCTGTGCAATTCAATGAGTTTGATTATTTTTTTTATCAAATAAAACCAAGACTTTTCACTTTTCTCTTAGAGCCTGAGTGCCTGTTTTAAGTTTACAGTGCAGTGCCATTTTCAAACACGACATATTTAAGTATCTTTAAGATAAACATGAAAATATAAGTGAAAAAAATATGTATATATATATACATATATATGTATATATATGTGTGTGTATATATATATACACACACACATATATATATGTATATATATACATAGAGAGAGAGAGAGAGAACAATTAAATACACTTACTGTATTTAACAGAAAGAAGGTTCACCAGTGAGCAGCTGAATGTGATTTCTTTCATGAACTATGATTACAAAGATGTCTTTTAGCGCTTGCTACACTTTTGTTATTCTTTGCTCACCACCTCTGGAGCTATCAGCTGCAGGCTAATCCGAGCTGGAAGCAGGGGAGGCAGGGGAGCAGACGCCTCCTCAACAACACCATGGCGCTGCTTCAAGTGAGTTATCAGATTGGTCGTACTGTCCGTGTATTTTACAGCAGGGCGGCACATTTTGCAAATTGCATCTGTCTTGTCAAGTTGTCTGTCTTTCTTGTAAAATCTATAGTGTTGCCAAACTTTAGATATAAAACTCATTGCAGGATGAATTCACTCAGCGTCCAACATGCTTGTTTACCTTACTCCTCACGCTCCCTTGACTACATGTATTCATCTGCGGCGCATGTATCACAGTGCATCCGCGGAGCTGATACTTTAGTTTGTAGTGTACACATCCCCAAGTCGGATGCTTATGTTTTGAGGGTAGAATAGATAATGCACCCAAAATGAGTTGTTAACACTTACTAATAAATGTTGAAATACAAACTATATATCAAATGGATCGGATTGTTTCGATAAAAATATTATATAACCGATGCATCAAATTGCACTCGCATGACCGCGTAGCGATACGTATCGGATAATCTTCTCATCCCTAGTTGATACACCTTATGGAGTGCAACCTTTATTTAGTCAACATGTTGCAAACAGGTGTTTTCAGAGCTTTCCTCAACTTTCCCAGTCTTTTGTTGCCCCTGTCTTAGCTTTTTTGGATGTGTTGCAGGCATCAAATTCAAAATGAGTGTATATTTGCAAGAAAATAATGCAGTAATTAGTATGAACATTAAATATTATTTTTGTATTTGATTCAGTTGGATTTAGGTAAAAGAAAAGGTTTTGCAAATCACTGTATTCTATTTTTATTTACGTTATACACAACATCCCAACTTCATTGGAATAGAGGTTTGTATTGGCAGATAATAAGCCTCGGTGCCTTTCTGACAGAGCTGTACATCTTCAGTAGTCTCATGATTCAATTTGATTTGTAAGTTAATGACTCATTTTGTTTTGATATCACAAGACATCACAATGCAATTCAATATCACAATGCCAGGCTACTATTTAGATTAAAACAACAATCAGATAAATATGAACTGCTTTTATTAATTGGAAATGGCTTTTGAGATCAACTAAAGCAAAAGCATTTTTCATTGTAAACAAAATAAATGTGTTTCATAGGCCTTATCTTTCTATACTTGTTTTTTTTCCATCATCATGCATCAAGAAATTATTTTTGACACCCCCACTTTCTCAAATATTTGTTTTCTGCTCCTCATTCTTTGTATTGTTTTTTCAGAGAGCCCCCTGGTGGCAGATGTTAAAACACTCACCCATGATCAAGCCTCCTGTCTGAGACAAAATGGTTTGATTGTCATCTTTTCAGTTTTCCAAAGCTAATTGCAGAGGTCAAATAATAAAAAATCTCAATACCAGCCCTGGTTGGTTAAGAAAAGTTCAGCAGTAAATCTGATACAACCTCACCTCAAATCAGTTCTTAGTTTTGATTGAAGTGACTTCATGGTTGAAAGCCCCTTTCCTTGGGGAGTTTTTTTTCCTGTAAATGAATACTGTCATGTGTGCGTGGTGTGGGTGTTCATGTGCAGGCGGTTTCTCTTTGCTTATGTGAGAGCAAAATTAAAAGTGCCCACGATGACACATTTCCATCCTTAAATACTGTACATACGTTCATGCAAGATTATGTATCTGAGCACTTCGAGCATCATCAGTGTGGCCACCAATGAATGAAGAGAATGTTTTTCCACTGACCAATAGAAAGAAAGAATGCTGAAGCTACAGCAGGTGGTAGAGGAAGTAAGCATCTTGAGTTTCAAGCAGGGGGTACATGAATGTTTTAGTGTGTGTGTCTGGTGTGTGGATTTAAGTGTCCACACTCGGTCTGCACTGCAAGCAGTGACGCTATTTCTATCCCTGAATCAAATATATCAAGTTACAGCCCCACATGCACACACACTGATGCACACTGACACACATGGCCTGCTCCCTCTGTTTTCAAAGTCTGCAGCAGTGATTTTTATACCAAATCTTTCCTTAAAGAATAGCTCTGTATTATTGAAGTGGGGTTGTATGAAGTTCTTGTCAGTCGTGGATTTGTGAGCC
The DNA here is from genome assembly GCA_037902135.1 of Cetoscarus ocellatus. NCBI lineage: Eukaryota > Metazoa > Chordata > Actinopteri > Labriformes > Labridae > Cetoscarus > Cetoscarus ocellatus. The sequence continues at coordinate 1,332,939 of JBAMNC010000034.1, read as the reverse complement.
TTAATCACTCCGGTCCGCTTTGCCTCCAGACAGAGAACAGACACAGAGGTTAGGTTTACATGGCTGCAGACAGACTCCTCACAATTCATTGTTTTTTGTTAAACAAACCAATAACAAAAAATAAAGAACTGGGGTAATTGTGCACTTAACAGAAAACACTTTTCCACCAGCAAGCCCCTTTATTTTGGTACTACCTCAGCACACTGCGAAGCCCACATGTCTGTCCACCTGGAGTAAAGTAGAGCCAAAACAAAGGGGCGTGATAGCGAGGAAGTAAAACATTGCACATGTGTCCAGTGGGGTGCAAAGTCACCCCAGCATTTTTTTTGTTTGCTTTTGCCCAAAGTTCACAAGATTGCACTGAGTTATTTGCCTGATTTGCAGACTCTAGTTTTCTGTGCCAGTTCTCTGCTCACAACAGCAGAGCTGACAGCATTACTGAGCCAAATGCATCAACTTTTGGCATGATCTTTGCACAGTCTCACTTCAAAAATACTAAGCTTTACTTTAAAGTCAGGATTTTTGAGAAAAACAATGCTTTCCTTACAACTAAGAATACTTAGATACTTTCATGTCCTTCAACTATTACAGTAAACAGATTTTGAGTTATGCTGCTGCACAAATTTAAGAAATTCATCTAAAGATCTGAAAAGCTGACGGGTGATACAAATTACAATTTCCATTTGTGTTTCAAGAACCCATGGACTTCAGTCTTTCTTCAGAATTGTTGCCTTTTGTCACCAAATAGGATTCATAACTCAGAAACTAAGAAGGCCCTTTGTATTATAGCTTTAAACCAGTTTTGTTCTTTTTGACTGATAGATTTACTTTAACAGATGTGTATTTACAATTCCATGGCTTCTGCCACTGTGTGTATCCCACAGGGTTTGTCCCTGATCCGCTTCTTATTTTACTCTTTATCCTTGTTTAGTCACTTTCAAGATTTGTGATGTTACCTTATGCTGATGATTGACTGATATCTCCCCTTTTTAGTTCTTTAAACCTGAATCCAGTGACCCTCCTATATGTTTTCTACGAAGTACAAAAAACACCACTAAATTGAAGTATGCTCATTAAATAATTTGTGTTAAAAAAATGAGTTGATGTCAGTTAATATCTGGAGGAGGTTGTGCACACATTAAGTCCTTATAGTTCTTGTTTAAAAATGGCATGGTTAGTACAGAATATATCTCTCAAAGAGCCCCGAGACATAAGTATTATCCTCTCTATGTTTAAAAAACATTTGTTTCCCATAAACAACCATAAAATAATATATGTATATTTGTAAAGTTTGCTTATATTTGCTAATGCATATCATTTACTGAGTTGTTTTTTTTATTTAAAAATCTGAAACAGACAGAAAATTCAGGACTGGGTGTGCTGAAATGAAAGTCATTTTCTAAAATTTTGGAAATAAAGAACAGTAGCAGGATAGCATGATGACATGCTATCCTGCTACTGTTCTTGACATGATAAGAAAACATACCTAATAAATAATTTATTGTGAAGTCCAACAAAATAGGTTAAGGTATTAAACACCTCATAGTGGTGTATTCTGGAAAATCACATTTTATCAATTTAGATTTTGTCTAATCATTTTTCTTCTGTTGTTACTTTTTTATCTAGACTGAAGTTTCCTTCAGATCTGGATGAGCTGCGAGAGCTCGCTGAGATGCTCAAATTTTACAAAACAGAGCATCATGGCTACGTTCTGCTGCTGTTCTGCAGCGCCTACCTCTACAAACAGTCCTTCGCCATACCCGGATCCTCTTTTCTGGTGAGACATCCAATACTCTACAGACATTTGTTTTATCAGAATAATATTGAATTGTCTAGTCCAAGCAGCAGCCTGTTACTGTAAAATGAACAAACTGACATCTGATAAACAGGCTCAGTATCTGAAAAATGTCCATCAGAAAGTCTTAATTCTTTTATTTGCTTCAGAACATGTTGGCCGGGGCAATATTTGGGCCATGGGAGGGTCTGGCGTTGGCCTGCATGCTCACCACATCTGGCTCCACGTTCTGCTACCTGCTCTCCTCTGCATTTGGAAAACAGCATGTTGTTCAGGTTTTCCCTGAAAAGGTGGCCCTGCTGCAGAAGAAGGTAAAGTAACATCTCTGTCCAGGAAACAACAAAACTAAGATGCTACACCAGTGCTTGCAACATACATGAGCTTTCTGTACTACATTAGCATTTCTCTGACGTGGCTACCAAAATAACTACAGACTCTACTTCGATTGAAACTGCACACTGAGGCCCTCCAGCAGTGACTGTGGTACACAGACACACACAGAGTGGGTAAAGTGCAGCGACATGTTGATCATGAACTCTATAAATAAACGTGTTATTTATGGATGCATAATAATCAAAGTCAAGCCTGCTTTTAGACACAGACACTGTCCAAATGAAGGCCTCTTTGTTTAGATGGTCATTAAAGACACATGACACAATTATGACATGTTTAAGAGGATGAAGAAAGAAAAGTAGATTAAAGGGAATGTTTGGGTTTTGGGTTTTATAAGTGGAGTTCCTTGAGGTCTGTGGCACTGATTGCCAATAAAGCAGCTAGCTAACTCTCCCCTTAAGGGGAGATAGCCAGGTATGTACGCTAGCCAATATAAAGCAGTCAGTGGTGCCACTGAAAGCCTCGTAATTAGCTCACTTTTAGGGTAAGGATTTGTGTCCCATATGTTGATCATATGCTCAACATCATATGATCAACAATGCTGTAAAGAATCTCTCTGTTGCGTCTGGTCGAGCCAGTGTTATTTTTTGTGTAGTTTTACCCTAAAAGTGGGCTAATTATGAGGCTTTGGTGGCTCCATTGACTGCTATATATTTACATACCCAGCTATCTCCCCTCAGGGGGAGAGTTATCAAGCTACTTTCTTGCCAATTACTGTATATTTACAAGTGCCATAGACCTTGTGAGACCCCACTTCAAAAAAGCTGAACTATCCCTTTAAAGTCTCCATTTAACACAATCATTCTGTGAACAGCTACACCCTGTATTGACAACAAACTTTTCTGTATCTTGTGTATTTTACACACAGGAATCTCCAAGTAAACCCACAGGTGGTGTTATCAGATGGACTTTTGTTTGAGATACTCAAGGAAACAAGACAGTGGCCTTTTTTGGTTTCCATTAAACAACACACATATGGCAGCATACACATATATATAAAATCTATTGTTAAGACTTCAGTTTTTATTGTAATTGAACACCTTTAAGTAAAATGTTGTACCTTTGTTTCCTGCTAACCTTTCACATGTTATTTGCTGCTAACAACTGAAAGTTTACATTCTTTGGTGAAAATGAACATTTTGAATGACACGTTATCTTAGACAAGTATGTGTACTAAAGACAGATGTATGAAAGGTGTTCAGGGTTAGATAACTGTTTTGACTGTCAAACATTTTGACAGTAACTTTTGGTCTAATTTGCATGCATCCAGTCTTGTTGCTTCTTTTATTGTCTTTCCACTTCTTTTTCTCCATCTTTTCGTCCTTGTCGTCATCTTTCTCTCCTCCCTCTGTCAGGTGGAGGAGAATCGTAGCAGTCTGTTCTTCTTCCTCCTTTTCCTCCGTTTCTTCCCTATGACTCCTAACTGGTTCCTTAACATCACCTGTCCTGTCCTCAACATCCCCATGCCTATTTTCTTCTTCTCTGTGTTCATAGGTGAGACTACATAATCATTTTGAAACACACGCTGCATTACCAATCAGTCTTTGATAACTTAACTGTCACTTCCTTTCCAGGTTTGATCCCATACAACTTCATCTGTGTGCGTACTGGCTCCATCCTCTCAGAGATTTCCTCTCTAGATGATATCTTCTCCTGGGGGACACTAGCTCAGCTCCTCGCCATCGCTCTCATGGCTCTTGTTCCTGGTGCACTGATCAAACATTACAGCAAAGCTCACCTTAAGGTGGACGGCATGGAAAGTAACGGACCTAGCAAGGCAGAAATCAAGCAGGACCGGAAGAGACAATGATTGCCAGATGTTAGAGCAATCATTTGGTTTGTGCCCTCCACTGGTGGGCTCGTGACCTTTGGTCAACTTCAGCCCTTTGATATCTGTAAGGACACACTGAGAAGGCCTCATGCTCTAAATATGGCCTGTTCTGAGAGTTTGGAAGTGTGTTCAGGTCAGACAACACCAGTCTTAAAGACTACAAATCATCTCTCTTAATGTTGGCGCAGAGTGGAATCTTCTGAGAGGGGCTTTAAAGATTTGCAAATGTCTTAAAGTATGAGGCTGAATTCTGCCCTCGGAAGCGCTCAAGGGTTGAAATCCTGAGGATAGTGCTCTTTCTTTCTCAACTATTATTTTAACAGAACTTTTCCCATTGATGTATATGAGATCTCTCAAACAGGGGTCCTAACCAAGATCACCAGACAAAGTTTCACACAATAAACAAACAGATCACTAATCAAAAATGAAGTAAACTGTTGTTCAGTGGTCACAAAGGTGCACATCTCTCAGGTAAATGTTCTTCTCTTTGAAAATCCAAATTAATCACATGTAGGCCCTTTTTCAGACCTGGCTATAAACATGATCATGGTGTCCACATTAGAACAGCTCGAGAGGTGTTTCATCATCTTGGTCGTCATGAAAAAGCACTTTAAAGAGGCTTGTTAAATCACTTTAACAGACTTGATCATGTTGATCTGATTGCTGCCACACTGTGTCATCATCATCAGTTTGACGAGTTATCACCAGAGCCTCAAATAACTTTGTCTGCGTGATAAACCAGAGCGTAGAGCTGTAAAGAAGGCCCACTTCACACACAGACTTGTGGTTCTCCTTTGCTTTTGTCCATTTTACAGTCTGCTGTCATTTACCATTTCTTTTTCTTCTTATGTTTACTCAGTAACTCGGTTTGCTGCCAAACTGCACAAGATTGAGTGTGTATCCATCTTTTCTTGAAGCACTTGAAGACGTGTCTTAATGTAGCTGAGGCTGACCTCACAGGGGTTTACTGTAGACCTGTGGAGGTCCTCTCTTGGTTGTCTGAACTAAAGAGCTCTCTGGCAGATATAATCACTTTTGAGCTTACTACTAATTAGAGAGAGGAGTTAAGCAGCAGCTTAAGCTTGATATTTTGCCCTTTATTTGGTGATATTCATGAGAAAGGTTACAACACTGTGGCCTTTACTGAGAGTTCAGTAGCACTTTGTGTCTTTTGCTGTCAGTTTAACTGATTGTAGAGTTCAAGAGTTTTACAGATGTTATATTTAAGTGAGTTTTTATTTCAAAGCATAGACTTCAAAGAGACCAGTTTTTAATAGATGGGGCGACGCGTTTATAGTAAATAGAAACAGTGTGTTATGATTTATTAAACTATTAAAACTCCACATTTTTTTAAAAATAGCGTATAAACAGCATAAGAGATAATAATACAGAAAAATGTAATTGTTTATGGAGGATTTTAAGGCTGTAAAAACGCCGTCGCCCCCAATACAACCCTTAAGGTGTAATTCTTCTTTAGCCAACCCAAGTGGACATTCGGGGTACTACAGCTTTTGGCCTTTGACAGCCCCAGAGGTTGCCATCTGGGCAAACCAGTAAAGTCAATTATCATTATTGAGGATAATGTATCTGTATGAATATGGTTCTTTCTGTTTGACACAGCATCACAAATTTGAGAAAACTGGGTTATAAATCAGCATGGAGGACATACTTATGATGAACTCGTAATAAATTGCTTTTTTTTATAGACAGGTTTTGTGTAGTTTAATGGTTTATCTTAACTATCTTTTTTAAGATGTTTTTTTTTTAATTGAAGTCCTTTGTCATAGCTTAAAAGATGTGTGAAATATAAAAGCTGCTCTTGACAGTAGAAAAATTTCAACGGGTTTTCATGAGTGTCAGAGATACTAAGGTGTCATGAGGCTACACAGAAAGTCTTAATTATGTATCACGTTCAAAAAATAAAACTATTAAGAATAGTGTGGCTATACATTTTGAAGTGTTTAGGCCTCAGGAAGAGTTTTGTTTTTTTTTAACAAAAAGTACAAAGAAATAAAAGAAGCTACTTCAGGCTATTTATCTGAGACAAATCTATTTCCCAAAAATCCTGTTGATATACTTGATATAGTGTCTACAATTCTGTTGTCAGCTGAATCTGTATAATTTCAATAAATATGTATTTTCTGTTTACTGATTCTCAACTTTTTTAAACAATTAAATGACACATATTGGATGCAATCAGTAGTTTATTTGTGCCTCTCCTCTTGTGGTCACACAGTCATTGACTGACTGATTTACAGCAACAAAAACATTAAAACTCTCAAACAAAAGCACACTGTAACATCCATCCATTATCTTTACCGCTTATCCCTTCTGAGGTCATGGGGTCCTGGAGCCAATCTCATGTTCTCGCTCACTACTCTTCATCACAAACACGTCAAACAGAAACTTTGGAGCACTTGTTCATGCACACGCACACACAGAGAAAACACATCTGCACAGGCAGGTGCTAAAATCAATAAAATGACAAGTAAAAATGTGTGAATTGTATCAACTAAATATGGTGCTAACTTTACATGGACAGATGCACGTGTACAGGTTACCTGCTGAGAGATTGTGATAAAACAGTTTGAGAAGAGCAGCAGAATTCCATAATGGATATTGACTGTTGGGGCTCACATGATGGTGAAGGTTTTCTTGCAGTGCAGTGAGAATATAGCAGTATTTCTGTGCATATTTCTATGCCCATGGTTCTTTCACACCCTAATATATGGGAAACTTCATAGTACCAATAAAACAAGCAGCAGCAATAAAACAGTCAAACAAAAGTAGTGTAGTGTGAGCTGCCAGATCTGTAAACATACAGTAGTGATAGTGGTTTTGACCTTGAGCTTAGGCCCACCCTAGTCTGTCAGTTTTGAGTATAATACATCATTGGACTGGTCTAGGACTGTCATCATGACATTATTCATCCTATAAAACAACTTTACTTTTTAGTTTAAATGGACAGAGGTGTTGAAGTGAAGGACTTTGTGGTGCTTCTAAATGTCTTAAAGCAAAAAGACATGCATTCTTGAGGTATAAATTTGAGAAGTGTCTTTTAAACCCTGTTGACTTCTTGCATCAACATCCATGCTGGGTTATTAGAAACCAGGTTGTAATTGAGGATACTAGGTGGGAATGTACTTCCATGACAACCCTATAGCTCATCTGGATTGGTCTGGAGTGTTGACACTCACACACAGGTTATGTTCAGTTTCGATGACTGCCAGAGTATATTCACAGTTGCTAATGTTCAAAAAAACGACTAGTTTCACATACTGAGAACCTATGGACCAGCTGTAGCCTCAGTCTGCGTGAGAAACTCTGTTAGAGCTCCTGTCACTGTAAGACTCCCCAGTCCACTTGGATTGGCTAACCGGTCTACTCAATGGTAATTGGTCAATTCAGTGCTGCTTGACACTGTGTTGTCAATGACTCTGCATTCATTCCCCAATCTCTGTTCTGCACTGGTCTTGCAACTCCTGAATCTCTACATAAGCCCCCTGCAGCTCCCCACCTGAAATATGAGGTCATAAAGATCACAAGAACCACAACTTCACAAGGTATTTGTGAGTTTAAGAGAAAGAGCAACATGTAATTTTGGCATCTGGCAAGATGGCGGCACACACTGGTGCAGCGACTTCTGACTCAACAGTTTGGTGTTATAAAGAAATACACTGACTGTCGCACTAATGTCTTTGTACTTAGACACAATGACGATAAAGAGAGATTCTGTAAACAGGTTATATGTTAAGCCTGATATTGATTTGCTTTTACCGCCATTATTTCAATTATGTCTGCTGTATTTGACATGACACGGAAATTCTGAGTGCTTGCTTTTCTGTGTTTGGTGGATCTACTTGGCAGAGAGCGACACAGATTTGAAGCGGCTCCCACTGCAAATAGACTTGCTGTGTATTTCCAGCAATCCAATGCCGAGGTGTCACACTCTGCAGACTGATTGAGGTCCAGGCTGTGGACCAACTGATCGATGAGACTCGGGGGCGACTGGTAGGTCTATTCAGTGGGGTGTAAGAATGAGCAGTTTAAAGCAGCTACTGACACTGTTCATAGAGGTAGAGGCAGAAGGTCCACAGCTGCAGATTTTTGTCTTGCCCACAGAAGTAGTCCATCATGTGTAGGAGACATATAAAACACTAAGAAGCATATATATAAAACACAAAATGCAACATATGGCATTTTTGAAGTACCCTTCAAGGTCTCTGTGGAAATAATTGAGTTCTTTTTACATTTATGTGAAAGTAAGGGAGAAAAAGCTGTTAAAAAGAGTAATTAGCCCCTTAGCAAAAGGCTAAATCACTACCCACGTATTTGTAAAGTAATAATTTTCACTGCACACAACATACTTATCCATGAATTAAGTGGCAAGGAGTGAACTTATTTACAGGTTCTCTTCCTCATTTTGTCAGAAACATGCATCTCAAGGATAAAGCAAGAAACTACCTTGTAAATAAACTTAACGTGCTGCTGGTTAGCCGAGTAGAGATGTTTATACAGTAATCCAAGGTGTAGCAAGGGCCATAGATCAGTCACCCAAAATAGATAAGAATGAAGAATCAGGACAGAAGCAGTCATATACTTCATCCCTACACCTGAAAAATCCTGATTTTAACTCCAGCCAAGACCTTTTTTTTTTTTTTTTATCTGGGAAGGGCCCGATTTGTAGTTTTAAGACCTCAGTGCCAAATCAAACTCTGAATGGGTTCAGTAAACTACTTGACCAAGATCAGTCCCCAACAGAGTTTAAGAGTACAGCAGCAAAACAATAACACAAATCATAGGTAACAGATATCCTCCACAGTAACATGTTAAGACTTGGGAGTTGCATACTCAAAACATAAAGAGTATCAGTATTTTGTCAGTGTAAAATTTTCAGTGCTGAGCAAACTTAGAGTCATGCAACTTTTTAACATAGACCAGAGTGGTTACAAAATACAGAGTGCAAATAATCAAAAGCTGAAGTAACAAGCAGACTCAGGATGAAGAGGAGAAATGAAGACACCATTAAACAGGACAGGCAACAATGCCATTGGCTTTCAGGAAGCAGCTCTGCAGCTCACTGGCTTATTTAAACTCAATGTCACATAATTTAATTTGACAACAGGCTGATGGATGGAAACTTGTCCTTTTAAACAAACCACATTTTTCTCCACACTTAAGAAATGTGCACTCTTGAAAAGCAGTCCACTGGCTCTTAGATGTCCAGAGGAGAGGGCAATGTTCAAAAGCCAGTTCAGGTTAGAGTAGTACAATATTGTTTGACTTAAGAGAAAAACAAAATGAAGAACTGGTCCTCTTTCTCCTCTTACTTCTCTTACTCTTTGTTTTTGATTATTCCCACAACACCTTCCAATAGCAATCAGCAACTATCATCTCTATGCTTTGACACCAATCAGGCCAATCTTCACTTAAAACTCCTGTGAGGACTTTAAAATTTACTTTGGCAACCCCTATTGACAAAAAAAGTATTTATCATGTCTTAATAATCGCTCAGTCTGATTTATTCTGCATGTAAAAGTAATGTTTTCTTTACAACAACACTGTTATTTAAACTGTCCAGTAGAAATCTATTCTCTGGAACAGAGGTCCCCAACCACCAGGCCGTGGACTGGTACCAGGCTGTAAAACATTCAGTACCAGGCTGCAGAGAAACAAAAATAACTGATATAATTACCATTTGTTGAACAACTAAGGCCGAAGAGTGTTTGATTTTGAAAAGATGACCCTTGCATATTTGCTTGTGAAGCTTGACTTTAGACTTTACACCAAAGCCTTCTGACTCTGTCACCACTGTGATGGATGAAAAAGTACGGCTTGAGATGAACTCGTGGTTAAATCTTGTGCTCATGCACACTTCCACCTGTACTCTGTTACGCATGATTTGCATAACTGGAGGACAGCCAAGGCACACAAGAGTGTTCAACTTCCATCATCAGCACTGTATCAACGCTTATTCTCAAAAGTTTCAGTGGTTTAACTTGTTACCATTTCATCAGCTGACTTTCAGCCAACTTAAGTAGCTGATAAAAAGAGAGCGAGTGCATGTCTCTTTAATTGGGGTTAAGAAACAGGCCCATGGCTCCTGCATTTTGGTGAGTTATACTATGGGCAATGTGTGTTTGTTGTCGTCGGCTCTTTGCCATTCCTGTTCATGTCTATATTTCATCAAATGCAGCCATGGTACAAAAAAGGTTGGGGACTACTGCTCTAGAAAAAAAAAGAAACAGTGCTGTCATGACTCCAACCCCCAGTAGCAGTTTCAGGCAGTAAAACCACCCCTAAAGAAAAAAACAGTATATGTTCTGATGGTCTGGTTTGTCATAAAGTCATAAAGAGGCATATGTATCATTTTTGTTTGTTTTCTAACGAGCTTTAAAATCCTCACAGGGGCTTTGGTAGTATTCATAGACCTGTACATAATAAATGCCACCAATACAAAAAGGCAAAATTTGCAAAAAGAGGCTTTTTTAAAACCTGCATCAACATCAGACCTGAGTAAACGGATAACAAGTGGTGTCTTAATGCCAGATGTGAATACACTTCAATGCATTTTAACCACTACTGATTCCTGATGGTTCAGGCTGCACCCAGAGATGATGTGGGAGGCCTTGGTTTGGACTGGTTTAGTAGTGTAAATGCTTCCATGCATGAAAAAAGGGTTTATGACCGCCCCCTTTGACTCAGGTTTTGGAACATTATGAAGAAAAGCTGTTACAGAGCTCATGAATCTTTTACCCATTTTATTTGTATTACAAGTGTCATCACTGCACACAGCATGCAGGAATTTCTAGCATTAGCTTAGCAGTGAACTTCAAAGGAGGTTATGTTTTTGCTAGCATTTGTCCGTCTGTTCATCTGGTTGTTGGTCTGTCAGCAAGATAACATGAAAAGTTTTGGTTGTGACCTGACAACAGAGGAGGATCCAGGAATTTTTTTCAAGTTTTTTTTTTTATAACATCACCATATGGGGTGTTATCTACATTTCACTGATAACTTGGCTAAGAATGTCAAAAATGTCTTGGAGGACGGTTGTGCTCAATATGGTCTCTTCTAATTTAACTTTTTTTCCTCATTTGTCACAAAAATGCACTGTAAAGGTCCCATACAATGCAATATACACATTTCATGGCTTTTAATGCCTTTCTCTCCCTCCTTTGATTGTGACGCGTTTCAAAAGTTAGGACACTGGTGAGATTTTATTGATACCAATGCCATAACCAGTTCTGCTCGCTGATCTGATTCTTTATTATTTCTCGCATTAGCTCCTGTGAAATTTCTTTGCAGAAAGAATGTAGGCAGAAAAGTAGGCCTTCTGTTTCAACATTGTAAAACATATGGCACACCGATATTTATGTTGTGCCGTGTAGACGAATGCTTCTGCTTTCAAACACGTTCTTGAAATCACAGACACAAACTCAGGAGTTAATGTCATTTTGTGAAAAGTTAAACTACAAATTTAACCTTTTCTGTCTGTCATGTTCACATCTACGACTTCTTGATTGTCAAATCTGCTGACTGCCTCTAAATGAAAGCATGGCAGCCTTTATTTACAAGCCATGTGGAACAAAGAGGAGTGAACTGACAAAGGAACTGTTATGCATAAAAACAAAAGATAGAGCTAGTTGTTATCGTTCTCAGCTATAATTGGTATTTGATTCCCGCCCCTATCTGAGACCTTTGTGAACTTGTTGACATGCAGCAAAATACAGGAGCTTTCAGGAAAATGTGAAATACAGTTTAGAAACTAAACTTTGTAGGGTGCTAGTGAGTTGAAAATAAGGGAAAAAAATCTGCTAAAAACTGTTTTACAAATTTTACTGGCACTTAAACTCAAGTTGGTTTTTAAGAGTCCCCAAAATTGAAAAAAAGGTTTAAATTTCTTTCTGCATGATGTTTTATATAGGATGTCATTAAGTCTCAAATATGCAGGTAACGTGAAACCGTTTTGCTCTTTCAGTTCCATCAGCTTTACCAGCGTTGACATGCAATTTTGCTACCTTAAAAGGTCTCACGTCCTGGTGTGTCTGACTGTTTACATCATGCTCTGGGCATCTATTAAGCAAGGATTTTACTTAAGTTGAAATAAAAAGAAAATGTTTGTCTCCGCAGAGGATCATATGTAGCTCTTTTTCCCTCCCCTTTGGAAACGCTCAGATCTGAGGGGGGGCAGGGAGGCTATAGGAGACTTTGATAATGAGCTCTACCCTGATTGGCTGCCCAAAAGATGTCTGGGAAGGAGGCGTTACAGGCTAAGGAGCGGACTTACAAAACATTCATGGTGTCTGCCTGTGATGAGCGGAAAACACACATTTAGGTGGAGGCTGTTTATCTATGACACAATGATCCTGAAAAAAAATGGAACATTTTAAGGGGCATTTTCTTTGAAGAGGCACAGAGCATTTCTCCATGAACTGAGAGTTTAGTAAAAAGGTATCATATTCTTCTGCTCCCCATGCCCCTTTCTGACTACACTTAAAGCAAACGAAATGGATTTTGCAGGACATGGGTGGTTGAGCGCTCAGCCTGCAGGAATCAATGTGAGTCCTGGTGGTACATGCCCTTCTTTTCTTGAACTGAGGAGTCTTTTCTAACTTGCAGTTCACATACATCACGGCATACCAGCATTTGACTCTGATTGTCATGTCTTTACTTGCAGTCCTGGTGCAGCATATCTGCATTTTGTTGCAGATATATTGGTCACACTAGTATGTAGGCAGCAGCTAACATTTTGGATAAAAAAAATAGATGTGCAACTAATACACAAGATTTTATAGTAATGCAGGTGGTTAACACTCAAGATGTATTGTTAATGCTAACTGTGGACTGTGTTCAGTCGACTAAGCATCCGATTACTCAGCACAGATGTTGATGCAAGGACATACAGTATGTAAACAGCGTCTGAGAATTTGTAAGTGTCTCAAAGCCATTGACTTCCTAGTATAAAGTGGTCATTGGACAAACTGCACCTTAAGGCACTTCTGCTTTGGCTTCGACCCTCAGTCTTGGTGGCTGTCAGTTGGTACCCCCACCTTTCACAAACTCTAACATGTTATAGGAACATCCCTCCATTCTCTACCTCTCTCTCCTCCCTGTGTGAAGCTGTACAGCATGGCAGGATCGTCCCTGAAGCTGCTATGGCCTGCCCTGTTCTCAATCACTCCCCCCTGCTGAAGTCGAACACAATACAGTTTCGCTTCGACTCGACCAGAGCACAAGCCCCGCTCTAACAGCCAGTCCACCAAATCAGAGCCCCAAAACACGTGTTTTGAACGGGACTGTGAGTGCTGCTGGAGATGGGATAAGCAGGAAGCAGGATCATGCTGGTGTTGGGAAGGAGGTTCAGGTTGGTCGTGAGCCCTGTGGTCATTCTCAGGCTCAAGCTTGGATCCCAAGAGAAGTGGGCACTGGCAGCAGGAGTCAGCTGGATCTTGAGTTTGATGCAGATTCTGTGACTCATGGTTCAGTTGGTCCTGAGGATCCTGATGTGGGTCAGGGCGATGGGGCTGATTTGAAGGAGAATGTCTCACAGCCTCTTCCTCCTCCAGTTCTCCTTCTCCTTCAAACCTGTTATTATCAGAGGAAGGATTCACCAGTGGAAGCGCTCACACTCTCCCCCGAGCCACTAGGGGGAGATAAAGATTAAAGGAAAGGGAGAAAGCGCCCAAGGTGGGAAGCATTGAGGAGGAAGGTAAGGAGGAAGGTTTGAGAAGGAGAAAGGAGGGAAGAATGTTAGAGTAGAAGAAAAGCTTTTAAGAATCATAACATCAGTAGAAAGTTTAGGTTAGCAAGGTTTTTGAAAGATTAATGATTTTGTGGTATGCAGTGGAGTGGCTGTATTTTATTCAAGCAGCATAAACAGTTTGATAGATCAGTCTGAGGTCCATTTCAAAAAGGAGGTTCAACAAACATTGATACGAACCCTGAGCTTTGAATTGATTTACCCTGATATGAGAAACTCAGGGTCAATTAGTTAATTGATGGAGCACCACTAAATTGATTAACCATGGTAACAAATGACAACCATAGGTTTATCACTTTACTTCTCTACTAGTAGCAGTCCTCTTGTGAACAAACAGCAAGTTTAGACAAGTTCTTTGTAAATACATGCACAAAATTTCCATAAATATATCCATAAGAACAAGACAAGAAAAAAAGCAACACTATTCCTACAGAAAATGGGAGAAATACAGAGTATTACACACCCAAAAAACAAGATGTAGAGATTAATGTCATAACGTGATGGATAAAAGTTGTTTAAGTTGACAAAAATAAATTTGTAATTTCATTGGAATAAAGACACTTATTTGCAAGTTATAAGAATGAAGTTATTTTCTTACTCCTTGATTGGAGGGGTTATTTATAAAGAATTACATTTACTGTATCCAGTTGTTAGGTAGCAATGCAGTGTAGCAGATAGTGCATTTGCCTCACAGCAAGATGTAGCTGGTTCAGACCCTGAGTCACTAGGGTCTTTGTGTGGAGTTAGCATGTTCTCCCCGTGCATGGGTTTCTCTCCTGTAACTTCATCATCCTCCCACAGAACAAAATTATGATGGTTAGGTTAACTGTTGACCCTAAATTGCCCTCAGGTGTGGGTGAGTGTTTGAATTGTTGTTTGTCTCTCCATGTGGCCCTGCGATTGGCTGGTGTCAGGTTCAGGGAGTATCCCCCCTCCTGCCCAATGTCAGCTGGGATAGGCTCCAGCAACCACAACCCCAAAAGGAATAAGCGGTATAGGTGTTGGATGGATGGATATTTAGGTCTTTATATGCAGACTAGGTTTGAAATATCTGCATATGCAGGATGAACATGTTCTGAAGAACTGTACTTGTTCCAAAACTGTGACGTTTCAATTTTAGCTTATGAGAGCTTCTTAGGAATACAATATACAAACTATGGACTTTCAGTGTAAACGATTTTAATTAAATTTAACAATAAGCAATTAAAATTATTCCCTTATTCCTTTATTCTATATTAATAGTCCCCAAACTCTGTCATCAGATGGGAGGGAACTGCTCCATGAGTCATTGATATCTAATCATATTGATCAGAAGTTGAAACTGTAATTGGGCAGGAGGGAAGGAATTGAAATATTTATGAAATATTTACTTTGGAAAATTCAACTCCATTAAAGTAAACTATCATTTAATTTAATAGCCTTTACTTACTTGACTTTACCCCTGTCTCAAACTTAGAGATTTATTCTCTATAGATTTTTGTTCACTGTTTTTTCTTTTCTGTGTTGTAGAGTATTCTGACTGTTCAGTAGTTCTATTTCGACGGCAGTATCAGAGATGTGACAAACAGTTTTTATTCTGAGTACAGATTTAACCATTAAAATGTGTTTGTTTGGTTCTCACAGAAAAATCGGAGGTTTTGGGGATCTCGTTTTAAATTCTGCTATCGTTTCTACTGTTGCTGAGGCTAGCGCATGCGGATTAAAGGGAAGGCAGGAATATGAGACCATCATTTCTGAAAATGTGCGTATTTGTTGTATACACAGAAACGCTTCTGCAGCACTTTTGAATGAATCAATTGTGCATAGGGGTGTTCCCTTGTATCAGAGTTAACAAACTCAGAGTAAGCACAAAACCTGCTTTTCGAAATGGGCTCCAGCTTTATGCCAAAAGGTATACAAAGGAAACATAATGTAAACAGTTGAGCTCCTTTGCTTTTTTCCCTCTTTACAATTGTTTTATTGTAGCCTACATGACATGGATACGACTCGGACCTTAGAACAATTTAGCCATGTCTTTCAGTTACAACTTGCATCCCATAGAAGCATACAATGATTTGAAATCAGAATATTTTGGGAAAAGTCACCACTCAGATGTTGAAGAACATCAGTGTCAGCAACAGAACAGAACAGAACAGTAAATCAGAAATAATTTGTAGAATAGGCAAGAGAAATAACAGAGAAGTTTGGGAACAGATTTGTAAAGTGAAGGCATGGATATAATCGTCATTGTCTTTAGCTGTCCACAGGCTTGCAACAGTCGTATTTTCCCTCATACAGATGCATAAACAAGCATTTAAATAGAGGAAATTTGAAGGAAAAAAACAACAAATTACAATCAAACAAAACATTTAAACCTTTCAGTACATATTACACTCTTTCCACAGAAAGGACAAAACACACTTTCTGACACATGCTTGAACTAACAGTCAAACAGACCTGCACTCCTACACTCCTACCTGCGAGTGTGCACGATATCTTGTGTACACTGATCTTTGTGATAGCGGACAAACTGGGTACATGTGAGTCTGACCTCCTCTGGTACACCTGAAGGACTCAATTCCTCAACTTCCCTGCCCTGCCAGAGGCCCAGAAACCTGAAACAGAGGAAAAAAAACTCTTTGTATTCATAATATGATCATTGAAAAGCATAAAAAAATCTAATGTCAGGGATGTCCAACCTCTTTTTAAATGGCAGAATGATGAGGTGTCTGTCCAGACCAAAGATTCCAAACGACAAGAACCCCTGAGTCAAACAGAAGCAGAGTTATGCATTTCCTGTAGTGGATTCTGGAAAATCAAAGTATTACTCTACACAGATACACAAAGTACCTGTCCATAGTTTGCCACAGCACAGAAGAACTGGAGTTCAAGGTAGAGTCTTCCTGGATCTTTGTTGAACAACCACCACAGACAGCTGGACAGGTTCTACAAACAGACACACGCACTGACCGATCAGACATCAGGACATCTAACTTTGGAAGTTTACACCTTAGCTGGGGACACACTACACTACTTTCACAATTTTTACAGATTTTGAAAAGACGAGGAGCGCACACCATCAGACTGTTTTCAGCAGATTTTTGTATGATGACTAAAAGACTGGGGATCACACCTAAAAGCTGTGTCTGATGAGGGATTACAGACTACATGATTTGTTAAACCATCTAAAACCAACTGAATGCATCAAACTCTTGCGCAGTCTCTCTCAGTTCACACTACCTAATTGCATCCAGGTAAAACTCAACTGACTTCACCCAACTGGTAACTGTGGGTTAAATCTGGCAAAATAATCCTGTAGTGTGTCCTCAGCTTTAGCTGTCAAGTTCAGATCTGTACAAGTATTACAGCACATAAGGGCCGCTTTGAAAATAAAACGTAAAAAAAATCCATACATTTGACAAAAACTCTTTTGTGACAAACCAGACTTGAAGATTTAAGCTTAAAAAGTCAAACATTTACTGAAGCCAAATCCATTTTTTTGAGATTACTGAAACTGCCTGTTGCATGGAAGAAGATCAGATTAGATGAAGCCATTTGCTCTGTATTATACCTGCAGTTGAGAGCCTGTTTAAATTTTACTGTGGCTTTGCCCAGAATGATCAAATTACCATTGCATCGAAACTTTGAGGCAATACTGTCATAAATTAGGGCTATTTAGAAGAAAGCAACACACTTATTTTGGATATCATGTTATTATTATTATTTTTTTGTTTATCTGTATGGAATATTGCATATTACTAAATGTACAATGTTGTAGGAACCCTTACAAGATTGATGTAAATATGCCGTGTATAGCACAATGATAATTTTTCATCCATGGTTCATTATTTGTCCATCATGAACTACAGCGTACTTGGTAGATAAAGTTGAAAATTAAGGCTTTATTCACTTGAAAATTCATATTTTTTCTCATAAGATTAAAAAAGTATAATAAAGAAATCACAATCCTAACTGTGTGTAACTGAGCAACACAGGGCAGTGCAGTGCAACACAGTAAGCCATTTAATTCCCTGACCCCTGTTTCTGTTTTCTCTCTGTTGCTTTGGTCAACACATACAAGGAATGAGGACAGAGAGAGACTGACAGGGGGCTGAGGGGGACTCTCTTGTTTTGCCTTTACTTGTCTTAAAATGATAGAGATTATCAAGTTGTTTTACAAAAACAGGCAGTGCTGCAATTATTATTTCAATTTCTGTGATTGAAATGTTTTACTGTCACTTTAAACAGAGAGACACTTTATTCCACTCTCTATGACCCATATATTGATAAACCTTTCGGTCAACCACTCAGCACCAAGTTCCTGGGGGTGTGCATAAACAATAACCTGTCATGGATCCAGCACACATCAGCTACGAACAAGAAGGCACACCAGTGGCTCCACTCTCTGCACTGCAAAAAAAAAGCTCACCTTCCTTCTTCCATCCTCACCCTACTATACAGGCACTGTGGAGATGATCCTAACATGCGGCATCACTGTTGTTGGTATGAGAGCTGCAGCGCCTCAGACTGAAAGGCCCTGCTGTGAAGTGGTGAAGGCAGCCTCAAAAATGACATGCTAATCTCTCAGCCATAAAGGACAATTTCCACAGTCGCTATCTGTCAAAAGTCACCAAGATAGTAAAGGACCCGACGCACCACGACTATGGACTATTCAGCCTTCTGCCCTCAGGCAGGAGGTAACAAACCCTGCACAGCCAACAGGTACACCAAAAGCTTCTTCCCCACTGCAATAAGACTTCTAAACTGGCAGCAAATCATCCTCTTAAATAACTGTAACATCTGCAAGAGACACATGGAGTCTGCACTTCACCAAATAACAGCACAAGTCTTTCTATTGAGCTGCCATTTTTTATGTATGCTTATAGTCTCTCTCTCTCTCTCTCTCCCTCTCTCCATACATATATACATACATACATATACACACACACACACATATATACGTATGTACATACATGTATCTAAATAAATAAATAAATATATAAATAAATATATATATATATATATATATATATATATATATATATATATATATATATATATATATATATATATATATATATGTATGTATGTATATATATATGTATGTATGTATGTATGTATGTATGTATGTATGTATATATACATGTATACATACATATATGAGTATGTATGTTAGTATTCCTATATGTATATATAATGTGTATATATATGTATATTCTGATTCGACTTATTTGCATCTGCTCTGATTTTGTTCTCTATTTGCACTTCATTGCAATCTACACTGTGCTTCAATTTATGTACTGCTAAACTGCACTCAAGCTCAATTCTATGACTTGAACATTTCAAACTACCTCAATTTACATACACATTTCTTTTTTTATCAATATATAAGTAGTAATTATTCTGTTCTTAGCGTCTTGAGCCAGGTGCAGTGTACTGTTGGTATAAGTTTGACTGAAAATAAAGAAATCTTGAATCATCATGACAAAGCACGTTTGTTTCTCCACCTTTTAACTGAAACACTTGGTGTAGTGTGTACAAGAGGAGATATAGGATGTAGAATTAAATACTTTATGGATGATATAGATGGTGAGCTGTGCGATGCTGGTCCATGATGCGCCATGCAGTTATCACACACAGACTTCACAAAATCACACACACAAACACACACACACACCTAATAAGTATATTAATCTCACCGCCAGCAGGCTGACACTGAGCAGTAGACTAAGCAGAACATGTCGGACCGTCTGTTTGTCATCAGTGGGTTGAAGCCCCGGTGGTGGCAGGTCCAGGGGCTGTTCAGAGGAGGAAGAGGCCTGCGTCTGCCCATCAAACAGAGCCCCTGTGTGGCCTGGACACACAAAACATTTATAAATTTAGCCGAAATGAAAATGACGTTCTTACAAACTTTAAACAATATAAAATTAAGAACTTTGTGAGACCTTTTGTTGCTGACAGAATTTATTGCAGTGAATTGTGATGATTGTAATTCTTGTCTTTATTCGTGAGAGAATGTGGAGCGCTACTTTTCAAGACCAACTGAGAAAATGAACACAATTGTTGCACAGCAGAGCAGACAGAAATCAAAATACCTGTGATATATTTGTTTGTCTTCTATTATTCGCTGAAATGTTGATATATTGATGTGAAATGATTATTCAACTAAAATGTAACACTTCAGGATGCAGGATGCCAAGTTTTATTTAAATTACAAGATATCAAGTTGTAAAGTGACACAGGCATGAGGGAACCACATGGACTATACAAGCATCACACTGCTGCAATAATTGTTTCCATAGATTTCTGAAGCTGCCCTCAAAATAGCTCAAAAGAAATCCTTACAATGGTATTATTCCACGTGACTTTTGACATTAAGACATTTAACTTGTAAAATAAGATATATATATATATATATATATATATATATATATATATATATATATATATATATATATATATATATATATATATATTGTTTTTTTAGGCCTTATCTTAAAAAAATCCAAAATATGCCTTACAACTCAGTAAGGATCTGTGAATAAATATTTTTTATTACTTTCAAAGGTTGAAGCTAGGCTTTTACATGTGAAGTTTTTGTATTTTTTAAATATGCTTGTATTTGTGTTTGCTGTGGCTTCTGTTTTAGCTAGGTTTATGTAGAAATACGACAAAAAGAAACATATCTAAATTGTTTCCTTCTTTGGTGTCCTAACAACCAACGAGCTATGCTGAATGAAGCAAAGTGAGGCAGTGCAGTGCAACACACTATTTTTACCACATTTCTACTCCATTTCCCCCTCTGCTGCTTGTGCCAACAGAGGATGAAAAGGTAAAAAAACGAGATAACAGTTTCTAACAGAATTTTTTTTATGATTTACTTTTACTTTCCTCACTCAACTCAGCATTTTATTCTGTTACGGAAAGTGGAGCTAGAGGTGCATTAAATGATATCCATGAATACATCTGAAACTCCAACTAGAGTTAACACAGAAGCAACATTATTCAGCTTACTGCTATAAAATGCTCATGAATACAAAGCTGCATTATTATACAAAGCTCTAAAAATCCACTTCACCTGCTTGAAAATGGAAGTGCTAGTTGTCATAGTGAATTTACAAGGTAGAGAATTCCAAAAAAAAAAAAAAAAGTTGTGTGGATAGAGCGTAGCCAATGCTGCACAATTGTGAAGCAATATTTGCTACTCCTTTGCCATTTCAACATGATCACATTCGTTATATTAAAAATAAATAAGAATAAAAGATAATTTTTGTTACCTGTGCCATTTGTATGATCCCTCTGCGTGCTGGCTATCATGTCCGGTAAGGACTGAAGAGGAGAGAAACTGTGGGGGTCTGGAAACACAACAGAAATGTTACAATAACTTCAGAAAGCTATGTTTACCAAAAAAACACATAACTGATTTCCAATGATAGAAAAAGCTTTAGTACAGATCAGCATTACCTGAGTTGATGCTGCAAGCAGGAGAATTTGTTCCCAGCTGTTGTTCTTGTTGTTGTTGTGTATCATCCTGACCACCAGAGGGCCTCAGTTCATCATTCATGCCTGTTACAGCTGCTCTGCTCAGGGCCTCATAGCCTCTCTGCTCTCTGTCTCCCTGACTAAGGCCCATCAGGGAAACTGCTCCGAGCCCGAGGCTGACAGCAAGCACCACTGCTGTGCTGATTATCTGAAGGGGGAAACGCAACATAAAAGCTTCACTTCTGACAACTTAAAGGTGCTTTTATATATATATATATATATATATATATATATATATATATATATATATATATATATATATATATATATATATATATATATATATATATATATATATACATATATATACATATATATGGCTGCATTATTTATGCAAGGTTGAAAGGAAAAGGTCCAACTGGGATCTTTTTGACATTTTCAAATTAGAAATTAAAAGATTAGAGCAGAGGAATGACACAGAGCAAGGAAAAAAATTTATTAAAACAGAAATTCAGATATTCTTACCTGAGCTCTGCCGTAGAAAAAAGCAGAGTCTATAGAATCAGTTCTTTGCCCAAATATCAGAAGTCCTCCAACCATAAAGAAAGGTACCCTGGACACAAACACACAAATGTAGGTATTTAGTTTAGGGTATGTGATCTGTGGGGCAAACTTGTTGTTATGCACCAACCTAATTAATGGCAATCTTAGATTTAACCAGACTTTATAGAATTTCCTGTGTGCTGTTGGTGTGTTGACCTACCCCCAACCCAAAACCATGAAAACTCCTGGCCGTAGTCTCAACAGATTGTCCCTGTTAGTCAGAGCTAAACAGAGAGGGATCAACCCTGAAAAACAAATCAAATCATATTCACTTACAAGTTGTTCTAATATTGTCTAACTGATGATAACTGAGGGGCTCTGAACTGCATTTGTTCTGTTTATACACTAACCTGTCCAGATGTAGGTGCTGTACAGAGAGCCATAGAGCAGCATGAAGGTTATGACTTTGCTGATCAGATTACCCTCTTGTTTCACCAACAAATTCCACAGGATCATACTGACACACACCAAAAACTAGAGAAAAACACAGTGATGCAGGTTGGCAAAAGCAACAAAGCCTGACGTGTGGAACTGCTCTATTACCATCACTGCTTAGTCAAGTGCTATGGCTAATTTGTGGGCTCAGCCATTTTAAGGTTGCCACTGTTTGGCAAAGTATTCAAAAATTGTGAGTGATAAGACCTTCTTGATTTATGACTTAGTATTATTAATAATTCACTATTTTACTTTTAAGTTACTTATTACTTTCCCTCTTTAAAAAAAGTCTGCAACTGGTTCAGAATGAAATCTGCAATGGACAATAATGATCTTTGCATTTTTATTCACACGAACTGAAATACAGATACACATATTCATGAAAACATGTATTCATGATAGCAGACCATCTAGCACAGCGGTCACCAACCTTTATCAACTGAAGATCTCCTCTGATGCTTACAGAGAGAGCTAGATCTACTAGCTGAAATTCACAGAGAAACCTTAATTAATGGTTATGTTTCAATAATAGTTTTTATTCGACCAAAATTTAAGCCAGTACATAAACTCCTCAATCCATCAATGTGATGTGAGGCAGGAATAAAAGCACAGAATCAAAGGATTTGAAGTGACATTTGCTTTTGCAACTTGCGCAGCTTATTACAAAACAAAACTGATGACTCTTCAGAGTTGAACACTGGAACAATGTAAGCATAAAACACATTTTAAGTTTTTTTAAAGTATTGCTCAAACTGTAATGGGGTAAAAGTAATGGGGTGAAGGGAAGACAATTAGACCTAAGTGATCTTGCAAAGCAGCTGGAATAACTGGACCTTTTTACGCCATGGATAATTGAAAGTTCTGTGTGTCAGAAAATGACTTAACAAAACTAGTATTAAACATCTATGTAAAATGTCTGAAAGGTCTATCTGCAGGTTGGTGACCACTGATCTAGAACATTAAATAACTAGGCATTACAACTTTGGCATAATTCCTGTTTTAGACAATTCAATCCAACACCCTACTAGTAAGTTACTTATTGCCCGACACTGGTGGGAGCCATAACTGTGGTATCAGAATATTGTCAGCAGCCGACTACTGAATATGTCAGCAAAAAGGTTACGTTGGATTAAAAATGACAGATAGCCTCTGAAAAATGTATCTTTATTATATGACTTAAAAGATTACTCATGTAGGACATCATTTACCTTTGTCTAATATGTTCAATGTCTATTTCGGTAACAAAATAATGAACTTCACCATTGCCCGCATATTTTTGATGAAGCACTGTTTGATATGATGTTACTGTAGCTGCTACTGTACTTAATCATTTTTAACAGCTACACTAAATCATCACAAATGAGAGGTGTTGGCAAATATATACTTAATAAATGGTCCGCATGGCTTTTTTCCCCCTATGTACCAGGTCTTTAGGATTTTTGCTTAAACTCATCTGTAGAAACACACACACCAAACAAAACTAAAACCTGTTTTCAACTTAAAATCTCTTGAGTTGTGACTGAAGACTGACCTGTGCCAGGAAGAGATTTAAGGCAAAGAGGTGAGGAAGTCTGTTAAATTTTCTGCTGAGCAACATCACCACTATGGTCCACACCTGAGATTAAAAAACAAAAAACAAACACAAGATCACACACTTCTTTTACTAGTATGTCTGTGAACTCATTCAATTTAGGAACAGAGTTTTCTTGGTATCCTGCATGCCAGATTAACCAAAGAACTAGAAAAACTTAATTTAATGGTACAGTATTAACAGAATAAGATAATCTGAGTGCCCTCCAATAAAAAGATACTTTTTCCTTGCCAGTGTGACTTGGCTTAATGTTGAAAATGCTTTGATTAAAATGGATTAATGTTGAGTTTTTGATATAACTCAGAGTAAGGTCTAGACCTGCTGTTTTGTAGATTGTCACAAGGTAGCATTTGTTTTAAATTTGCCTGAGATGCATAAAGGTTGCCTGAGGATAAAAACATACCAGTGCTAGAAGGCTGACAATGCTGATGTTGAAGCTGACATTTTCAAGTTCTGTCACCAGAGGTGTGGGGTCCATTAGGGGGATTGTTAATAGCCAGGCCGACACATACATGATGGGTGCAGACAGAAACGTACTTATTACCATCCCCGATGTCACCTTGGAAAAGGAAATATAGGCACTTTTAAAACAAAAAGGTATGCAATCCAAAAACAGAGTTCACTTGGCAGGCAAAACCAATTCTGGGGAACCTTTTTCTGATGTACACCTGGGCAGAATTTCTCTTTTCTGTAGGAAACATTTTGTAACTTTTTTTGTGTGTTTTTACTTGGTAGGACTCAAGATAGAAGCATTGTGTTTATTCTATGGCCGCTATTTCTATCACCAGTACCACAATTAACAAGTAATCACTTTTTAATGACACGTTTTAACAAGGTTGCAAAGTATTTCACATATGATCTACACACAATATATTATTTAAGAGCTATTTTTGCTACAGCTTCAGCCGTTACAGAATAGTAATGTAACTAGACAGAAATATGTTGGCAGAAATACTTGGTATTGCCATTAGAGATGAAACATTAAATGGTGGATTTCTGCCGAGAAATTGGAAATGTTATAGCATGAGGATGAATGTGTGTGAAATTCTTTTATAACTTAATCTTGACATGTGACCTGAGCAGAGCATGGCTTTGCATGAATAACATAATCCATTTTTTTTTTACATTCCTCTTACATGCAGTCTGTTTCTTTTGGGCAGAGCTAGTTTTTTTTTTTTAATCAGGAAGGGTTTTGTTGATTACAGGCTAAGGCTGGATTTCAGGGAACAAATGTCAGGAATCATTAACTGGTCAAAAATATTGTATCAGTCTCATTTAATGTGTAATGCACTCATTTAGTATGCATGAAATATGCTGAACTTGATAAGTGATAAAGTAGTTAAATAATAAATGAGGTTAAATTCGAATGAAACATTGCTAAAGATAACAGAGGGTTTGATCTTCTTGAAATCATCCTACAAAAGACACCAATAATATAAATAATTATCTTATTTTAACTTTCAGCTTTCCATGGTAATGTGAGCACAGTCAAGTAGTTTCTAGCAGGTATTATCGCTCCCTGCATTTTTTAGGTCTCAATTTAGCAAGGACCTTTAATTAGAATCATTTAGCACCAGGTTTACCGCAAACAATCACAATCTACTGGCAGGTACTAAGGTTTCCTCAACATATCTTGAAATACAATACATTTGTTGACAATTATAAGGCAGCTGGAGGCCAGAAAAGGGGTCAGACTTTTAAAAAGAGGCTGAAAACTATCTCACGGTCATGTTTTTTTATCTGATAACAAAAAACAGCTTGCTATTCAACACTGTGTTTTTGATTCTTCAGAATATGTGAGAGATTTTGAAATATTGATGGCTTAAGTTACTTTTTTTCAACAGACTTACCACTTCTAGCTCCATGTTGTAGTGTCCAGCATAAATGGCCACACTGGGAGCCGTTGGGAAGACTCCATACAAGAAAGCAAAGTTAGACAGGCTAGTGTGGTTGGCACTCGTGCTGTTCACTCCTACATCCAGAAGATCCACCATGTCTTTACAGAACAACGGCATCAACAGGCTGCAGAGGAACAGAAAAAGGTCCACTGAACTGATAGTATTTAAGTGGTTTAAGTTAATGAGGATCAAGTAAGGAAATATAATTCAATAGACAACAGCTTCCTACTTTTGCTTAATTTTGTGATTTAATTCTACAATCTTCTAAATACTTAAAGGGTTAGTTCGGGTTTTTGGGGTTGCCAGAGGCCCATTGCAGCTGTGAAAATAACTGCAATTAAAGGAACTTGTGAGCTTTGTCCCTGGAGGGTGATATCCAGGGGCAAACACTAGCCGGTACATAGCAGGACATGGTGCCACCGATAGCCTCATAATTAACCCACTCGCAGGTTAAAACTACAAAAAAAAAAAAAAAAAAAAAAACTCATCTGGTTAAAATACAAAAATAAGCTAACCAATATAATGAGAACTTGTAAAAAAGAATACTTGAGTTATAAATTAGAATATAATAAAAATAATACAGAAGGTTTATGGAGTACACTAAACAGCGTAATTAAGAATGGAACAAAAAATAATCAATATCCTCAGTATTTCATAGATGAAGACAGCAGTGTTAAAGAAATGAAGGATGCAGCCGAAGGATTCAATCCATTCTTTGTAAATGCTGGACCAAAACAGGCTGGGACAAAAAAAGTTGATGGGACAGAAATTGATTCTACAGATTATGTTGAGAGAAATAATAGCTCAACGTGTTTAACAGCTGTGGAAGAAAAAGTAATTTATGACATAGTCAAAGGATTTAAGAACAAAACCAGTACAGATTGGGATGATTTCAACATGGTGACTGTAAAGAATGTCACTGATGGTATTGCAAAACCACTAACATATATTTCTAACCTGTCTTTTCAAAAAGGGATATTTCCTCACAAGATGAAAGTAGCAAAAGTTGTTCCCATTTTCAAAGCAGGCGATGAACATTACTTCACTAATTACAGGCCGATATCAGTACTCTCCCTGTTTTCCAAAATGTTAGAAAAAGTATTCATAAAATGATTTGATGGTTTTGCTGAGAAACACAAGTTGCTAACAGGCAGTCAATATGGATTTGGAAACAACAGATCGACAGCCATGGCACTCATAGAATTTGTAGAAGGAATAAAAGACTGTATTGATACAAAGAAGTATGAACTGGGAGTGTTTCTAGATCTCAAGAAAGCATTCGACACACTTTATCATGATATACTGATGAGAAAGTTAGAGAAATATGGTTACCAAGGTCATGTTCTAGATTGGCTGAAGAGCTATATCCTAAACAGACAACAGTTCGTACAAATTAATCAGAATACATCTAATCTTATAAATATTACATATGGGGTACCTCAAGGATCAGTTTTAGGACCAAAACTGTTTACTATGTATATAAATAACATTCGCAGGGTGTCAAATGTATTAAAATTCGTGCTGTCCTGGTGTGAAATTCAGGCAGCTTTTGGAGGTAATTACAAAGGAAATTAATTCTGTTAAAAGGTAGTTTAATGCAAATAAATTGTCTTTAAATCTGAACAAAACTAATTTCATGTTCTTTGGACACCATAAGAAAAATGTAGATGTTAAATTAAATGTTGACAATGTGGTCATAGAAAGAGTAAATAAAATTAAATTCCTTGGTGTAATTCTTGACCACAAAATCTGCTGGAAGCCACATATTAAATATAAGAGAAAGAGAAAAGAGCCATCAGATTCATCAACAAAGCAGGATTTAGAGACCACACAAATAGACTTTTCTTAAAACTACAAACTCTAAAACTTCAAGATCTGATCCAGTTTAAAACAGCACAAATAATATTCAAAGCAAGAAATAACTTGCTTCCAGACAACATAAGGAAATTGTTTACAGAAAGAGAAGGAGGCTATAGTTTAAGAAGCTTTTGTACTTTAAAATACATCGTGTCAGCACAACATTAAAAAGTATGTCTGTCAATCTCAGGGGTTAAATTATGGAACAATTTCACAAAAGAATTAAAGAAAAGTAAAACCATAAGCAAACTTAAAAGAATATTCAAAACACAAATTTTCAAGACATATAAGGATGAAAAGCTGTAGTTTAACCCA